>JAZGTI010009074.1:3763-17347 GCA_036877585.1 Botia kubotai | reverse complement strand
GAGAATGAGAAGGACGGGGTTAGGGTGAAGTTTACCGTAACCTCAATCTAACTCCTAATCCTTCCTAAAGGGAACATGACGGAACATGATTCCAATTCCACAGCCTAACTCTAAACAAAACCACACAGAGCCATGACCTCTCTCTCTCTCTCTCTCTCCTCTCTGTCTCTCTCTCTCCTCTCTCTCTCTCACTCTCTCACTCATCATGTTAGGTTGTTATAGCTGATGTGAGTGCTCTGTGGCCCCTCGGGACCATTTACAGAACATAAAGTTAAAACCGCCGTGTTTAATTCTTCCTGACGTTTAAGACATATAAGCAGGTACGCTGCAATAAAGCAATAAAAGCCACGCTGTATCTTCCCTGTTCTTTTGCAGGGTTTAGTCTGTAGTAATTATAATTAGCTTTATAGAAGACAATATAAGTCTATAGTGTGTAGTATAGTGGGATTGCTAGGTTAATGTGTGAGTGAGTGGGTGGATATATATGTGTGTGTGTGTGTGTGTGTGTGCGTGTGGGAGTAACTCAACTTAACTCACATGCCCAGGGCTGTTAAACTAGCGTGTTTAGATGTGAACTGTGAACTTAGTTCTGGCAGTCTTCTGTAATCCACAAGCACACAATGATTTTCTTTACTATCATCTTTCTAGCTATCGTCTGTGTAGAAAATAGACATACAAGTACAGTACAGTGCAAGATTTGGCAATAAAGCTTTGCAACTAACAAAATACTGGTGTCAAAAATGTTACATATTAAAGATGGCATCAACCTAAACGCTAAAACTCCTTTTATGTGGTCAGTTCATTCAATATAGATTGACGTTAGCATTGTGCTAAGATAACAATGACTAAGACTAAGTGACTAAGTATGACTAAATGACTAAGTAAGAATGACTAAAATGTACATAGCATACAAATATTGGACATAATAGTTAATTTTAAAAATAGACTGAGCAACTTGTATTATTCTTTGTAATGAATGTATTGAATGTATCGATGTATTGAATTAAATATATATTCAACATCTTGGATTTTTCACAAAGCTTGTTGCAGTGCATTATGGGATTGCCTTATCCATGAACAAGGCTACTGGCTTTCTTTTTAATCATCTCTCTCTTCTGTCCTTCCTCTTCGTTTAGGAAGAGTGTTATAAAGTGAGAGAGACAGACAGAGAGTAATGCGTAGAAAGAGACTAAAACACAGTTTCTACAAAATGCTCTCAAATATTACCTTTATTGAGGCTCTTAAATCGAGTCATAGTGACCTAAAACAGCCACAGCACTGAGAAACATGCTCACCAAGCACTAAGCAATTACACACACTTTGTGTTGTGTGTGTGTGTGAGAGAGAGAGAGAGAGAGAGAGAGAGAGAAACACAGGAACTGTTCCAAATGCTCAGAATTGATGATGGGAAGGATTCCACACTGTAATGAGAAACAGATGACCACTTACAACAGTGTGTGTGTGTGTGTGTGTGTGTGTGTGTGTGTGTGTGTTCTGTTTTGGCTTTCCTCTCCCACATTATTATAATGACAATTCTATAGAACTTATATTTTGTATTGTATTACATAAGAGAGGTGTGTATCTTCAAGTACTGTATATTCTCTTTCCTCATTCACTTGTGATTTACCTGAACCTCAAACATACTCTGTTCAAACAAACGCATGCTAATGCGTCTATGCTAGTCTGATTTCACACAAACAGACATAAATACACTTCTTAGTGTTAAGATCTGCTTCTTGTTCATTTTTAAGAAAGCACTGGAACCAAATGAGGTTCGTTTTATTTTTCCAGACAAAAAGCGGTTCTACACTAAGCTACTGAATCTAAAAGATGTTTTAGCTGAAATGTTAGCTTGCTGTTTTAATGGCATGTGATGGGTCAGGATTAGAATCCACAGCGCTACAGTGAAAGAATTAATGTTTCAGTCTAGATGTGAGCCTGTCATTTGAATTGTATGTGAGGTGACAAAAAGATTAAGTGGATATATTATTTGTATCATATATTTGTATTGTTTTATGAGTTAATATTTTGTAATGAAATTGTTTAAAACACATACAACAACATTTCTTTAGTCTCAGACCTCACGCCCACGGACCACTGGTGGAATGTCTGATGCATATGGCACACAAAACCAGAAACACTTTGGAAACTTTGAAGACATCATCTGATTGGTTGGTTGAATTCTACAGGATTTATGGGAGACGTGTGTTTTGTGTTTTTTAATGATTTGCCTATAAACACTATGCTGAACAAAATGAACTGTGATTGGTTGTTTTACATGCCAGTCAGAAAGCCTTTTTGGGCATTTTTTTGCAAGACTCAGTGTTTTTTAGTAAGACTCAGAATTCATTTTGTTTGCAATACAGTAACATTGCAATATAAATTAAAAAATCAGTTATTAGGCAAATACATAATAGTTCATTGTTTTATACTGTCTCTTTACCTTACCTTGATTCACAACTATAAGTTTATACTTATTTGTACTGATTTATAATTTGATCTGTTTGGTCTGATTTCGAAATGTTAGTTTGACTTCATTGGTTTGTGTGATAATGTGACATTCATTAAACAGAAAGAAGACCCGGCTACTATATCACTTGTATGACTGCTGAGGATTTGTATTTTGTTTCTTAAAGCAGTTGCATCCAATTCAAACTCTTCCACGTTAATCAAATATCTCCGCAAGTTACTTGCGATTTTACACTTCAAACAGAGATGGCGATAGAGAGGCAAAAGTTACGGTTTGCAGCTTTGTTATTATTAAGTGGAATCATTAAATGATTTTATATTATTTTAATATTTTTGTTTCACAGATTGACGAAAATCTTTCTGACCAAGTCAAAGTTAGTTTAACTGACAATACGTTTATAGCTAAATATCTGAAAAATAAACACATCCAGTTTCATATTACAGATGTTTGATGGTAACTTTATCACCCCCTTGAGTACTGAAGTATTCTCTGTATCTCTCTTTTTTCTCTCTTGTCATGTCTTATTGTTTGTGTGTGTTTGTATGTGTTGTAATGCCCTATAAGTGTAGAGATCTCATATGGCAGTTTTAAGTGTTTCCTGTGTGGGGCATTTACAGGACGTCTTGACAGGTGGAATTATGACACACAGAACAATCTGCAGAAAGCATTTAACCTCAGAGCAAACGTATTGTCCTGTGTCACATTTAAACTCAGTTCTCAGTAGTCTACCAAAAAAGTCGCTTTTCCACAGTTGAGCCAAACAGTTCTATAAACGGTAAAGAAGGTTTATGGTTGTATTTACGTTTTATCTTGGTTCTGCACAGCGCAATCGTTCTCAGCAGAGTCCTCTAGCCATGTTGAATCATGCTGGTAAAATGCGTGTGGTGTATCGCTACTCAGGATTGGTCACTTGTATGTTGCCTGACTAATTGTTTCTCTCATTGCTGACCAAGATTAAGATGTTTAAGTGAAGTAAACACAAGTTGTGCCTTTTTAATTATTTAGCAAAGTACGGATGAGGTGAAACGTAAAACAGGAATATCTGATCATCGTTCATTATTGCGTTATCAAGGCAGTGATTGACACATTTCAAATATAAAAGCATATCAGCTGGACGAGCGGACAGAATAGCAGCCAGTGGAAAAGCTGCTATTGTAAACGTTTTAATTATAATAATAATAATTGGGTGGGAGGTAGTGTTACAATGTAAACAACCTTAATGACTTTATCCCTAACAGAGAGGAAATATCACCCAACATTTCTTGATGATATTCATTAAATGATTGCATCACTGAACACAGTTGTTTATGTTCATGTTATAGTTTATGTATATGTAATATTGCCCACAATGTTCTCGTTTCACATCATGTGTTTAAAGATTTAAGTAGGCGATGATTTAACTATATGCTAAAAAGTGGTTGGTGGGATCAATATGGTGCGTACAGTCTCACCACAGACCCAAAAGTGTCTCATACAGCCGTACAGTACGTGTTGTAAGCATCTAACGGTACAGTACATCTTTTACCCGTGCGCTTCATGAGTATGTACGAGTTTTATCTGATCACATGCTTCCATAATCCATTTCATAGAGATGAAAAACACGAGTTCAGGGGCTGAAATGACATGATATGAAAGTTCCCTGCTGAGGGTGAGATGAGCTAAGACTGACAAATTGGTTCTCCAAAACAGGAAGTGAGAAAAAATTCACTTCCTGCTCAGACAGTTGGGTGCACAAGCTAAAGCCTACAGAGACACTGAGACTGGCGTATCAAATTCCTGTTTTGACATCTGTTTTACGCAGATCTGCTTTCACTGGCCGGTCTTCTTTTATTTGGTGATGAACAACATAACACAACAACAGAAAAAATGTTGTCATTGATTTCTTGTCACATAATACTGTAAGGAGGTCGTTGCACCATCTGTCTTTGTCCTTGATTTTGTCTTCTTCATTCAGCAGTCCTCACTTCTCTTTTCTTTTTGGCATTTTTCTTTGTTTATTCATGGGCACAGTTCTAATAAACTAAGAAAACATATTAGAGACTATTTGCTCACATGTTGTTAGGCACACAGCAGTTGATTTTGATATAGATCAAATAAAAACATCCACAGTAGCCATTTAGTTTGAGAATATCCGCTGTCAACCGAACCCGTGTCTTCAGATATGTGGTGATCCAGACACTATGCGCTCTGAGTGAGCTGGTTTTCATTTTTAATGCGTTCAGTTTATTAATAGTTTTTCAGGGCGAAACATTTGACAAGGAAATGTGAGTAATTTCCTCTTAAATGTTTCTCTTATTCATGTGGTCATACAAGGGAGATCATAAGAGGTGATGTGTATTGTTAATAAAAAATTCATTGTCTTATAATAACAATGTTTTATTAGGTAAAATGACGATACACTAGTATTTAATAGTGTGATACTCTGTATTAGTTGTCCTCAGCTGGTAGGTTGTGTGACTCCAAAAAGAGTCTGTTTTGATCTGGTCATGGACAGCAAAAAAATATAATCATGTAAATCATGTAAAACTACATGTGTCATTTTGTAAATTTAGGAGAACAAGATGAATAGACTTATCAACTTCTTATAGCTTTTGTTGTTGACATTGAAGGCTGTTCATACATTCAGACTCCACAGAATGACACAAACTGATTCAGGAGTTACAGTCATACAAGTTAGTTAGATTAAACACATGTTAAGGCACACATGTTAAGGCACACAGGTTAAATTAAATGTTCTTATCCTCAAAACCATGAATAGAACTACAAGGTCATTATTTCAAGAAAAATCAGAATTAGTTTTGTTCTATTTATGTATGTTAGACTATTAATAAAGTTAAAAAAGTAATTTATACTGTATCCGAAATTCAAAATTTACAGTTTAGGATGACAAAGCAAAGTCAAGCAGCAAATCATGTTTCTGCCGATTATAACTTATAGCAATTATAACTCTTGCCTCTCTATCGCCACCTCTGTTTAAACTGTAGCATTGCAGGTTACATCTGTTGAAGCCAAACTGACATTTCTTGGGCAATCTGACCCGACAGCTCAAGTTATAAATCATTATTATAAGCTTTATAAGCTTATAAGATTTTTGTTCATTTATAACCAAAAAAGTTATTTTATTTTGTAATATTTTACCCCAGGGGTGGTACTGTGCTTGCTAGGCCATTTGTTTGGGCCATAACAAGCAGATTTGGAAAATGGATGGATAGGTTTGTTTACTTTTATACAAATTTTGGATACCATGTTGTGTCACCACTTGATGTCCAGTGTATCTGGGACTGGACATTACACCAGCTGAAAACACAGCTTTAAATAATGATGGTATGTCACCTTGAAGTTTGTTTGTTTGTGTTTGGTTTAAATTAGCCTGAGGTGACGTATGCATACTCCATTCGTTTGCAATAATGGCAATAAAAATGCAGTTCATTTTTTCCTGTTTTCTCTCGCGCTCGCTCACCCGCCAACTCATTTATTGATTATTTTCTTCATATGTTCCATAACCTCTAATTTCCCAACAACTGGCTCAACTAAACAAGAACATCAGAGGTGTAATTCCACAAGCGATCAATAACTCATGATTATCAGAGAAAAAGAGCAGGGAAGAGCTGCAGGAGGAGGATTTAGGGTACCGATGATTGGTTAACTGTTCTTATTTATCAGAAGTGGGTATCATGAGGCCTACTTGACCTTTGACCTCACAACCTTTCATACTCGTCACCTTCTTGCCATACCAAATGCTTTTCCTTTTAAGCTTTGTTTCTGTCTAGAAGGCGGTGGGAATAGTTTTCTCATATTTGATCATTTCATACATTTGTTCTTTATTTAAAATGAGACACGAGGCTCAGACGGGCTTACCATTATATTGTAAAGGCAATAAAACGTACAATATGAATAAGTACAAATACAGATCACACAATCCCAGTGTTTGAAGTAATTTAGCTGGAGACACACAGATATTGATTAATCTCTGCTCCGCAAAGCCCGACTTAACCAGCTCAGTATTACAGCACTACAGCCGACTTACATCTGGCTTTGTTTGATGTGTCTGTGGTGCAGATTTGATGTGATAATCACAGTAAAAATAAAGTTTTGACATTATTTCTTATTGGGATTTTAAGTGTATAAACATGATGTGATAAGTGGATTATAGATGTATCCATTAAGGGACACTTCACCAACGGAAATTCTCTCCTAATTTACTCAGCCTCATGCCCAGGTGTATATGACTTCTTTCTTCAGCCGAACACAGTCAGTAATATTAAATAATATTCTGGCTCTTCCCAGCTTTGCAATGGCATTGAATAGTGCCCCAGATCTGAAGCTTCAAAAAGCACATCCATCCATCATAAAAATAATCCAAATGACTGCAGTGGGTTAATAAATGTCTTCTGAAGTGAAGTGATACATTCAGGAGAAAAAATGATTAATATTATGAGCTAATATTTTGAACCTCAGGGTTTTTAATACATAAATGTAATGTTTGTAGTTTAATTAAAAATGTTTTTTATCTAGTATAAGCATTTTAATGCTTATTAGAGTATTACGTTGCTATCTTAGCAACATGCTATGAACATGCTATAAAGCTATTCTTCATAAACCAGCCCAGTTACAAGCCTTAAAAGTCAGAATTTACAGTCAGAACATAACTATGACCAACACCAATTATCATCCATTGTGGTTATTTAATTGACGTGCACCAAGACAACCCCACCCCACTCTAAAAGTCTGGAATCTAGCAAGAACCAGAGTTCCCTGCCAGTAATTACAACAGTTTTATCATTCATCTGTGCTCATCTTTTAAATGTGATCCGACATGACTTGAAGGCAGAAATAGACAAAGTGTCATTGAAAGCAACAGACAGGACGCTAAAGTAAGACAGAAACATCCAAAGCGCAATATACCCTCTGCAGCCGCTTCTTCAACTCCGAGCTCAATCTTTCAGGCAGTTTATTTCCACTGTCTTTGTTTGTCTCTCTTTGGTTTTGTGCTCTACAGACAGCGCAACAGTCCTGTTAGCTTAGCGTGATGAATGTAGCCAATAACAGCGCACGTGGCTCCTCTGACATTCTAATGTAACATTTACATACGCTTACCCACAAGGCCAAAGCGCTCTCTGTTTTTCACTCGGTGTGCTTCTCACTGTCTTTTATACTATCTCACATAAATCTTACCCACTGTATATAGTTAATCGTTCTTACTTTAATTAAAATAAACTAGCATTCTGTAGCTGGTACTATAAATCTATACAATAAAGGTGCCTTGATCTGGGTAGATCTGATCACTAAGTGTGTTTGTAGTGGCTTTTGCTTTGAGTGGACGACACTTCATCCATTTGGATTTGATTAGATTGTAAAAATGTGGCTACGCACCTGTCTGGATCAAGACGGTAGGTTGGGAGGGTTTATAAAGTGATGTCATTTTGGAGACAGAGGTCCCACAAGCAATTTACATCTATATAAACGATATAATCCATAGAGTCACTTTAGACAACAATAGGTAATCTGTGTGTATCACTATCAAGTATGTTTATTAAAAAACATTGACATAGATTTACTGTCATTTACATCGATTGAAATAGTGTTGCAAAAGATTTGTGAACACACATATAATAATTACATTTTAAACCTCTTCGGTCCCCGTGTCATTCCGGCGGGACTGGACAGGCAGCTTTATGAAGCCATAACTGTGAACAGAGGCTGCACTTTATTTCCGCCTGCTTAGACAGAGTAGATCCTCATCAAATCATTCTTTTTAAGACAATGTGCACGTGGGCGTATGGCTTTGGGCTTATTTGACAGCATCAAATGGATTTCAGAAGAAAGGAAATATCGTCGTTTATGAAATAATCCCCTCATAGTTATTTCATCCCTGCACTGGTGCATGTGTGCCGTTGTGTTACCCTTTTTCTCATTTTCCTAAATCCGTTCTTCCTTTTTGTTTTGCCTGAATAGATCCTCACACAGGAAGAGAAGGTGGAATAGACTCTGAAAGGCTGATGTTCTACATGCTTTACTTAGATTAAACGTGTAGATGATATGGGCTGTGAATTATAACAATGTTTCAGGTTTGTGCTGGTGTTGTTTACTGTGATGTGCATTGTTCCATTGCTGCTTACTGGGATATGTTGTGTTTTAGATGCTGGTGTAATGGAGTCTCTGCCAGGCAACTAGTTTAACTGTAGTTAGACTTGCCCTAAACCAGCTTGGACAAGCCTGCAACTTTGTATTGGTATAAACTACTATTTTCTTGTAGTTCATCTTGCAAAACATTGCACTTGTAACGCTACAGTGATGGGTTGGATTCCCATGGAACACATACTAATAATCAAATGCAAGAGAAATGTACAGTGTGAAATATAAGCCTGAATACACTGCCTGCCACATACACAAATGTACGTGTTTTCAGCAGGATTTCTGTTTCCAATTATATATACCTTTCTCCTCCACCTCCGCATTTGAAGGAGTCTGAGAGGTGTCTGCGTGTGAACATGTAAATATGGTCACTAACAAGATTACAGGGCGCGAGAGAATAGATGATGAGTGGAGATGAAACGCTGCAGACGTTTAAAGATGCTGCCGTTTCTTGTGGGGTTTGTTAAGCAAACCTCCTCACTCATTACTTAGTTTCATTGGTTAGTGGTACAGTAATATGTTTTCACCAAGTGCTTGTAGCCAATCAGTGGCAGCCAATCAGTGGCAGCCAATCAGTGGCAGTTAAATTGGTGGAAATGTGGCTTTGGGGCTCATTTACGGAGATGCTGTAAATGTAGTTTTGTGAAGACCAGGAAATGCTATGAAAACAAACTCACTGACGAGTACACAGCTGAAGATGTTGCGAAAATGCTTAGCAGTGGTGTATAATCTTCTCAATTAACCACTTTAATGTCATCATAAATATACTGCTTTTGTTTTTGTTAGTTTTAAACTTCCAGGTCTCATTGTGCATGATATTCCGATACAATATTCTTTTTCCCCTTTTCCAGAGATGTAATCTAGGCTGAGTGGCTATTGAATAATGTTAATCTATAGCATTGCTTTTTGAGGTTCACTCCATTCTGATATAAAAAAAATTGCTTTGCCATAAATTACTATTATAAAATCATGTTGTACCCCAGTTTATTTTTATTAAATAAACATTATGCAATACAATCACATGGAATTTGGAATTTGAAAGGATTGCAAATGACAGTTTAATGTCAATTGTAAAGGAACACTAGGTAATTTTTTTTTTGTTTACTTTCAACTTTATTGTCCCTATAAGGAAGTCTCTGCGGCCATCTTTGTGACACCTCCCGGCAGCAACTTTAGTCATACAAGACAAAGTCCCTTCTACTTAAATGGGTATAGACAAATATATCTCTGCAGTTACTGGCTGAAATCCCAATTAATTAATATATTTCTGACAAACTATTAAATCTGACATTAACTCTACCTATACTTGCGTTACAAAACAGCAGTGTTTCCAGGTTGCTTCAGCTGCAGCGCGTGCGCAAATGTGTGCAGTCCCTTACAGCACTCTATACAGAGCTCTGTATGAACTCCCTTTCACACAAAGAGCTGCCTTTCCAAATGACTAATATGAGTCTCATGTGACTGTATGTCATTTTAAACATATTTAATGAAATTATATTTCTCATCACGCTTTGGGGTCAGGGGACTAAATGTAGAGTTTTGTTTGTTCGTCTCCTACAAACACATCATTGCATTAAAAAATCCATCATTACCTAAATGGCGTTGAGCAAGAGGAAATGGAAGATGTGTGTTTAAAATAAATCATGCTGGTGTCTGTGTCGCACACACAAACATGATGTACTGTATCGCACATCTGATCAGCTTCTATAAAGAGATAAACACTGCCTGTAGTTTTACCTTCAACTTTCAGAATTTAAACTGTCAATGAGTCTTTGTTCATTACAGTTTAAAACAGACAAGGTGGCTGTCCTAAAACAGGATGTGGTGATGTGTCAAACAGGAAGTCAGCTTTGTTAGATACTGGGGTAGTGTCACGTGAAGCGGGCGTCTCCTCATTTGACTCACACACCTAACGTTTTCTTTTTATCTGTCACAGTTTGTTGCACTTAACCTGCACGGTTATCTTGTCTTTGTACTGACTATTGTTTGCTATAAGGTGCAGTATCCAATGTGCTCTCTCAGTTTCAAAACATGTGTTTTTTGTGTTCTAAAGTACCTCATCATTGTGCTTTAATAGACTGATCTGGACTTCTTCAGCTATGAACAGAATCAAGGATGTCGTGAACAATAGGAATAGCAAGAGGAGTACACTTAACACAAAAATATTTCATTTCAGAATCTGAAGTAAAAAACAAGATAATACTTCAGGTTATGTGAGATGAGCTCAGTATGTCTCAGTATAGCGTATTAGTCTGTTTACATAAGTAATGTTTTGGGCTATTTTATTAATAAATAAAAGTAACAATACACGTAAGACATATTGGTTTTTGTTAAACGACTTCTACAGGAAAGCATGGTTGGTTCTCTGCTGAATGTCTCTTGTGAATCAATTGAAGAGATACAAATCAAAGCTTAAGCTCATATAAGAAGACAACATACTGGATTTCACAAATTCCCACTAATAAGATTAGGAATCACTAATGTTGTCCAGTTGTGCCAGCTAACAGGCCCACTGTTGGGAAATAAAAGGTCAATGTCTATTCAGTGAACTATTATGAACTATTATCATTTTTACTCTCCGGTAATAGTGGCAATGTTACACATATTTGTTATTTATATTGTTTATTTGTTACATGGCCACTGTGTTTTATATTTACTTATTTTGAAAATCAGTGGAGAATATTTCCATTTATTTCGCACATAGAAGCAAGAAAGGCACTTAATTGACCTAAAAGTCTTCGTATATACATTCAGAACAACCTATTGTAAGCTTTCTGTATGGGAAAAGGTTGTACATTATAATAATAACGGGACTGTGTGGAGATGAGGCAGTGAGAGAGAGAGACGGAGCTGAAGTGATTGTGAGGGGCGGAGGAAAGAGAGACTGTTTTCAGCGCGATCACACTCAGAGCAGTGCAGAGAGACAGTCGGAGTAACAACGCTCACGCACTCACTCCCATCAACCGCTTTCTGTCCGAACAAAGCCCGAGCTGCCAGAGCTTCAAACATGGTCTCTATAATCTCAGACCTGGACCCTCTCAAGAGCTGGAACGTGTTAAGGTAAGACCCGACCTGAGCGTGCATGCGGGAGCGCCGAGTGTTTCCATCCGGACTCGCTTGTGTTGCGCTCCGGTCGACTCCGACACGAATGTAGCGAGACATTACGCACAGCTGTGTGTGCTATTTCGGTTTGAAAAGTGTGTGCGAGACTTTTTTCTTGAGTTCTCACATACACTGTCATGTGTCTGACGCATGGAGTGTCTTATTAACCCTTTGAGGGATCCACACCCTCCCCTGAACGCGTCGGGAACTGTTGAGGCACAGAAGTGAACGGGTCCGGTACGGGGAGGACTATCGGAGCGGGCGCGTCTCGTCTGTTCTGTGATGCGGGATGATGGTGCTGATGCTGAGAAACTGCCGCGTGCATCGTTACTAGTTTAATGTAAAAAGAACACGACAGTTCATTTATTCATTTTAAATCAATCGACTTCACATGTTCTTTTTAACCTCTTTAGGATTTCTCATATGACGCACGGTGCTGCGCATCTCCAGCTATTGCGCAAAGAAATATGCGTCTTTTAAGCTGGTTGGTTCGTGTTTCTTTAATTGAGCACCCTTCGGACAGTTACTGATTGTTTCCATAAATTCATAAAGCTCTAGTTAGACAGCGTACTGGGAGACAGACACATGACCCTAACCCTCAAAATGATCTTTCTGGCATTTTCGGCTTCAGACAGTACGTCAAAAATGCTAGGCAGCCTGCTAGTTTTTAAGACAACGCCGTCGTGTAAAGTCAGTTCTGTAAGTTCTCTGAGGAAGTATAGCAGGGGCAGCTGAAACCACAGAAAACTGTCATGATGTTTCATAGTTCCGCTTCACAGAAGCCTGCACACATTTAGGGCAACATATAACCAAAAACACGATTAAAAACTCAGCTAACAATTAATTTGACATATATTATAGATTCATAAGTTATTCGCCGTCATTTGCAAAAAATATTACATCAGCTGTTGATATTTAAGTTTGATTTATCTAATGCTTTGGATGCTTATGGAGGCAACAGATGAGATCAGTTATAAAAGTCTGTTATATTTTTAATGTTACTTTATTCGTGTCCATGAACATATCAGTAATGAATTTTTGAAAGGCTAATAAATGAGGGTGTAAGGAGCACTATAAATACTCCAGATCCGCAGATATAGTTCAGGATTCTGGGTTGTTGTAAATTGGGGCGCCTCTGTATTCCACACTGAATTATGAAAATAGATCAAGGGTATAAAGATGACATGCTGCACTCTCTCAGAAAAAGTGTTCGTTTTGCTCAATTATTTATTCCGGTAAGCAGGTCACGGCTCGGGACACACCAAAATGTACACGCAACCTTTAAATGCACACATGAAAAAATACATGTTCTCACACTCTAATACACAATCTGTTAAATATAATATTTTTATATACATTTGACAAAAAAAAGAACACACACACACACATGTACAGTGCTGGTTTATTAGCCTTGCTGTGCTGGTCCTGTCACAGGCTACAGCTGCATGTAAGTGGACATTTCCCAATCAATACGGCTCTATTAGTCAGTATGTTCCGCTTCTTTCTCTTCAGCTGACAATCACAATCATGTTTTCACTCAGAGCCGCCCGGGGCACCGTCTTGTGTTCAGACAGAGAGAGAGAGAGAGCTGAGGGGGGAGGACGTGTGATGGATCACTATTTGTCTTTCTCTTCTTTATTAGTGTAGAAGCTCTAGATTAGCTGGAGGAGCAGCTGCTGGACCATCTCAATAAAGACCAGCTTAAGATCAGCTGGGTTGCCCTGTCCTTTCTTTCCTTTATTCCTTTCCACTTCCCTTATTTTCCGTTTCTCTTTTTTATGTTCTTTTCTTCCTTCCTTCCCTCCTTTCTTCCTTCCTTCCTTCTCTCCTTTCCTCCTTTCTTCCTTCATTCCTTCTCTCCTTCCCTCCTTTCTTCC
>JAZGTI010009073.1:0-19306 GCA_036877585.1 Botia kubotai | reverse complement strand
CATTTTTGAAGATTAAAAGCCCAAGGTCAATCATTCTCTTCTTTTGTTTGAAAAGAGAACGTCTCTTTTTGTGCTTGATGCAAGAAAGAAAATCACATGTTTTTAATGTTTTAATGTTTCTGTAAATGACAGAATTTTCACTGTAGGGTGAACTGGCCCTTTCATTTTTGCCTGAGAACCAGTGTAACCACATCAATGGTGACTTGCCCTGTATTTCATACTGGCACCCTCCCGCCTGGATTTCTCTGTCAGACATGACTCATCAGAAAGTGCCATGAAAATCCGGCTGGTGCTCTTTCAACCTGCTTTTATATTTTAGCTGAACAAAAAGTTTAATTAGTTTGTAAGGGTGTGCGTGTGTCTCCCAGCTCTCGCTGAAGTGGCGTTAGATTCATACACACACACACACTACACACACACACACACACTACACACCCACACACACTCTGATGAGGTGTGAAAAGTGCAGCTCAGGAGGGAATATTCATAAAAATCCAAAATGCTTTAGTCCAAACCCTTTAATGCAGGAGCATAATACAGGACCTGTTTTAAGAGTGGGGTTTCACAGTTGTGTTAATGGGCATGTGTGCAAGAACTTTTAATGAATACATCTGCATGTGGGTGGATGAAGGAGGATTAATAAATGTTTGAATGAATAGATGGATGGATGGATGGATGGATAGATGGATGGACAACCTTCTACTTTTGTACACAGCACTGACTATGCTTCCATGTTCTTACAGTTGCTGTAAAAATGTAAACTCTTGGATTTACCAAAGATTTCTTCTTAAATTTGTCATGAGAACTGCAAATTTGACAAAAACAGTACAGTACATAGTACAGTCTTAAACACGACAACGGTTTTGTACATTGTACAGTATAGAGTGAACATTATTCTTGTTTTTTTATAAACAAGTTAACAGAGATGTTAGTGTTTTCTAGAAGTTTTTGTAATGGTGCGTTTATACTAGAACAAAAGTTGTTTTCCTAAACATGAATCCATTTAAAATAAGTTGGGGCTACAATTCTTAGGCATGGTTTGCAGTTGATATAAATTCAATCCGTCATAATTCACAAAAGTGATCTTTTTTGATGACATCTCATAGCTGCTTCAGTAGTCTCTAAATAAATTGAAGAAATTGTTTTCTGAGAGCAGCTTACATTTGATATAAATTTGGTATAACAAAAGTGATAAAATAAAAATATCAATAAACAGTTAAGTTGGCATCTTGTCCTGAGTAGTTACCTAGTTACAGTGGTAAACAGCTGCTGTTAGTACCCACGGTGGTTTAAATGTGAAACTCAGTTCAAGTTAGGTAATCCAAACTGGTTGTGGAAAAATACAAGTTCTAATTCTTTATATGACACTCCAGAATTCCTTTAAACATCTATAAGCATTCTGCACTGTTTGTCTGTTGTTTAGACTCAAATTATATAATATATTTATGCAGAACTCTATGCAAAAACATATACTTTTCCCTGCAACTAGACTGTATATAATAAGCTTATTTCCTGTCGCTTACATTTTCCCCCTTTTCTGTCTGTTCTCTCCCCTTCAATTTCCCTATACATCCTTCAATTCCTTGTTTATTTGTTTCTTTTCCTCTGTCTGCCAACATTCCAATACTCCTTTCCCCCTTTCCATTGTTTTCCTTCGTATCATCTATTTTCCCTCTCTCTCTCTATTTCCAGGCTGGAGACTCTCAGCAGTCTCCGGGGGCGAGCGAGCCTCAGGCAGAGCCCGAGAGCTCAGAGACGGACAGTCCTCAGGTCGGTAGCTAGATAGCGGCAGGTCAGGGTAGGTATCTGTCCTTTTTTCTCCCTCTCTTCTGCGTGTCGGCCTGCTCCAACCATGACGTCAGCACGCCTTCACCCGTCCTCACCACCATTACATAGACCCACACATTGTGGCCATGTGTTGTGGTGCTCTTTCTTTCTCTCTTTTATTCTCTCCTTCTTTCTCTCTAAATCTCTTAGGCTGCGTTCACATTGTGTTTGGGATTGAAAAGTGTGCTAAAAGGTGTGACTCTCAAATTGTCCTGTTCATACAACAGGCAGATTGAAAGAAGTCAGCATGAACAGTAGTTAGCCGGCTTCTCTAACTCACAGTAATATTTAATACAGGCTATAATCAAAATAACAGATAATATGAGTAATTTTAATTTAAGTTTGATATTGTGGATTTAGGATTTTATATTTGAGACCATTTTGAGCAGTTCCAGCTGCTTTTCGGGAGTCTCAGATATGGCCAAATATTATTATTATTATCATTGTTGTTGTTATTTAAATTATTACAATTATAATATAGACATTTTAAGGATTTATTTTCGAATGCACAATACCTCAGCTTTTTAATCTATATCAGTGAAAAACCTACAACTGTTCATACTGAACTTATTCTCAAAATTCAGTTGTGAGTCCCAGAGTCACCCCGGTTACCGAGTGGTTGTCACTCGAAAAAATAAGTAAACTGAGTATGAAACGCTCCACATAGGCAGCTGTATTCTGCTCATGTGTGATCATAGCCTTCTATCTCCTGCTATCTCTCTCACACACTGTTTCTCATCTCGCCGCCCCTGCCTGCTGCTACGATCACTCTTATGATGGTACAGTATGCACTCATGGGAATATGGTTTATGTATCTTTGTTGTGTTATTTTGTGTCATTTTTGACAGACTGTGAGTGAATGTGTGTGCTTCCCAAGGTTTGTGAGTATCTGTGTTTTAAACGGATTATATATTTTAAACAACAGTCTTGCATGACATTCCATAAACATCACGAGCGCGCCACATCTAAGTATCCGTGTTGTGCTGTCATTTCCTGATATTCAAAAATAGGTCATGAATGTTTTTCTGTTTTTACTCATCACAGCAATGCACACAAAATACTGATATGAATTAAACTAAAACAGGATTTTGATAACTTGCAACTAAACGCATAAGTGTGTGCTGATGCTTAAAAAATGAAGGCATCATAATCAGAAATTCTGCTGTTGTTTGGTGACTTTCCTAATAGACAAACCAGACCTCCCCATTAGATTTGCCTCAAAATCAACTGGGTCAAACAATCCATTCTTGTTCTACTTACATCTGTGATTTTATATGACCAAAGTGCAGATATATGGCCAAATGCAGATCATTCACTTTTTGACTGAAGAAATCAATTAGACCTTCATTAGAAATTACACTAACATACAAATAGCAAAAATGATGGTTTGGCACTCACTGATGTAAGTGTGACTAAAATAGAAAGCTAACATCAACAAAAGTATGTTTTTATACAATTTCTATCTAAGAATGTATGTAGGATGCTTTAGGCGTTTCTCATTTTGCCCTCCAGAACTCATAATGCATTTACAGGTTTTTGTAACAGTTTCACTGAGAGAATAAGAATGACTTGTATCTTCTACAGTATTGTATAGTTGAGTATATGATGTTACATTTGATGTTTGGTTTGTCACAAAAATGCAAGACAAACAGCTTAAACTTTCCATCAAAGGGGCATATGTTTTGTTTTTTAATGAACAGGTACAAAATACATTTTTTATGGCCAGTAAGAAATACATGCGCATTACCTACACTCGCTCATAATAGTTGGACCCTGTTTACAACCCAGTTCTTGTGTATGTAGCGTAAACAAAGCACCTCAGTTTTATGTCAGGTTTTAGACGTAAATCAGGCTGGGTTTGGTGAGGTTGAGGGAAAGGGTGTGATTGTTCTCTGGTACCTTTCTGGAGGAGACATGAGCTCATCAGGATAAATCATTAATGAAGGGCTCCTGGAGCCAGAGGCCTGTTTCTGTGACTTTAAGAAGACTGATGTATCGTCTCATCTGTACTAGCCAAAAGACAAATGAACCTGCTGTCCTGCATTTAAATATTTACACACTGACATACGCCCCCTGTAAACACAAAGACTGTAGACCAGATGTGTCTGTCCATTGTTAGAGCAAAGACAACCAGCCCTTCAGTTGGAGGTTATTTTAACTGTGTCTTAGTGAATTGTAGAGTGAATCCACATCTTAAATGTCTGTGTGTGTACGAAATACAGGAGTTGCTCCTAATACACTGAGCTTGTGTTGAAATGTTTCAGCATTCGGTGGCTCTAAAGAAATATCATTGATGCCAACAGCTGGTTTAATGTTAATGGTATGCTGGTAATGCTATGGTAATGTTGGGTAGTAATGTTAATGATCTGAGACTTGGAAGGGGAGACACAATTTTCTGCCATCTCTGCTTTAATTTGCACACACTAGGCAAAATGTGTTAGGTGTGTGAAAATTCAGTTTTCACTACCTACATTTTTCAATTGTAACTTCCCATGTAGAATGTCATTGTTACACCCATACATAACAAACTCTGTATTAAAAAACACTCAGAGGAGAGATTGAATCTAGATGCAGTGTGTATGTGACCAGAGTGAGATTAAATTCGACTGCACCTGGGTTCAGGTCAACCCTATTTCAGATATAACCACTGTGTGTTCAGAATATGAAACACTAGATTACCACCGAGTAATCTGTCTACTTCACCGTTTATACTGCATTGATGCATGTTTACTGTAAATATAACAGGATTATACAAGAGTGCATTAAAAACGATTTGTGTCTTACCTAATATTGTAAAGTCTGTTACAATTTGCCCTCTTTGGCCCACGTATGATGTTGCTCTGTAAGCAGTGCTCTTTGATACAGCACATGACTTACTGAGGTAAAATATTTAGTTTGGTTGTGAAGCACTGCCACTTTATTGGCGCTGTGGCTGGCACAGTCATTGCAGTTGTGGGATTATAATACAGGTTGACTAAGGATGATGTTGCTGTGGTCCGTGCTGTCTGCATGGCATTGTTCACATTCAGATAAGCAGGCTTACTGACAGCGGCCTTCTGTTTGCTTGTGAGCCAATAGCACACTCTCTGCCCCATACTGCAGCTGTAGAAATAAATCAGCCATTTTCCCCTCATTTCTCCATTTATTCTGTCCTTCACTCTCTCTCAGCCAGGTTGACAAAAGCTTCTATTTTCCACAATCACGAAGGAGATCTGTCTTAAAATCTGTTGTTTATTCTAGTCAGCAATGAGAATAAATAGAGAGCAAATAAAGAATCTTCTGCTTGAATCTCCTGACAGGAAAAACGTGCGTGTCTTGTCTGGAGTTTTACAAGAGATCTCAGATTTTTCAAGAGGTCTGTAATCAAATGTTTGCATTAGTTTTTTAATCTAATTCTTCCCAGATCAAAGTACTATATCTAAGTTGTTCTATCCACATTTATTTATATCTCTATATAATTGTATATACCCAACTGTATGCAAACAGCATTTCAATTGCACCTATTTGTAATGTCCCCTGCTGGGAAATCCATCTTAAGATAGTAGCTGTGTTTTGGAATCTGTTCAAGCTGAACCATTTTAGACCAGCAACAAACCAGCTACTAGGAGGTCATACCATCTTAATGATTTTTACAAGCATGGACCAGTGAGAAACTAGCTACCATATTTCAAACCAAAGCTACTAATCTCTCTTACTAAAGCTCCCTCTCTACACCTGTATCATATTCCACCAGGGACCCAAAGAATTTTAGAAGAAATATCTGGGACAAAGTCCCAGAATTAGGTGAAGCAAACCTAAGAACTTAAATCTTGAAGGAGCAAACAAAATGTTGCTCTGAGTCCCTTTTACCTACGTCATCTGTTTCTTACATCATTTAACACGTCTTTATGTATATCCTCCTATACTTCATTTCCTTTTTTTCAGTTTCATTAATTTCATCTTCTGACTCTTTCTGTCATTCACCCCCTCCTGCTCTCTGAAACACTTATCCTGTCATCCATCGCTCGTGCGTGCGTATGAGCTTGCGCAGTGGGTGGAAAGGTGAGTGGTTATTGTTGTGTGCATTCAGAGACCTCAGGGTTCTGAACAGGCACTGACTGACATCTGTTCCGTATCTAAGCTTTCCTTTGATTCTCAGTGGCTGCGTTCCTTATACTGAACCTATAGAAAAGGAGAGAAATTTACAGGGTGTTAGGTGGATAAGTGGGTAGTTCTGAAGTAGTGTCCCGTTATGACTTTCTGAATATGAAGATTGTTATGAGTTTAGAGGTTTAAAAACATGTCCGGGGGCAGAGGAAGGCACCGGCAAATTTCAGGTATATTTGGTCGTTCTTTGCAGCAGTAATTTACCCTCATCTGGGTTGCTTAGCTGTGGTGCAGGTTTTCATATCGTTGAGTACGTTTCTGACTGGTGTTTATCTTAAAGTCCTCTGTTGCCACCTGGTGTTGATGGGTGAGAACTTTGCATGTCTGTTGCGTGCCTTTGTTTGGAAAAGCATGCCAACATGTTACTCAAATTATTCTGTAATATACAGTATGAGTAATGTATCCCGTAATGCAATGCAACCTTGACTAAGGAACAAATTTGAGCAGTGACTTTTTTTTTAGCAGTTTTCCTTAATTCATTAATAGATCAGACTGACAAGTGTGGACATGTTCTTAAAAACCCTTAATAATAAAATTAAAGGTGAAATGGGTGTATTTATTTCCAAATTACCAACTCAATGCCACATGTTGAATTACATGTAGACATAATGGTGTCATATGACAACAATGCAGCATTGTACTGTTCGAAACAATCACTGTTTACGGTTTCACTTACTGTTTCTTAAAAAAGACTGTATGTAGTGCAAAGTAAGCAGTCGGTTAGTTTTTCACAACAATCTTAGCAGAATTAAACAGGGAGTGTTTATGATCAGATAAAAACTTGTTTAATATGCTGGTTTTAGTTGTATCCGTGGTGCAGTGGTTAATGCATGTCATCCTGCAAACTGAGCTGTGGTGCCCAGGTTTGAGTCTGGCCAATGACTTGTCCCAGTTCCCTCCTCTGTTTCCCCAATAATATTTTGTATTTTTTCACCATAAAAGCAGACACAGCACATATGAAGATAATAAACGCACTTTACTGAAAGTCCACAGAAAGTAACTGCTGGAAGTGTTTTGTTGCAGATATTATGAAGTGACCCATGACTGTTTGTGTTCAGGGGAAGGACCCTCTTTACGCCCAGATCAACAAGGGGAAAAAGTGAAGGATCATGGGAACTCTGCACAGACGTGACCAGCGCTGGGGGGAGCAGGAGACCAAAACACTGGAGTTCAACTCTCTGCCCTGTGTGTGTGTGTGTGTGTGTGGGCAAATGCATCCGTTCAAGTGTGTGTGTGTGTGTGTGTGTATAAATATGTGCTCAGGTGTGAAAGAGTGTGTGCTTGTGTGTGTGGCTGTGTTTGTATGAGTGTGGTCTTCAGGGCTCAGCTGTGACCGGTCACTCCAGCCTCACTGGTCCTCTTCTCCAAGCAGCATTTATAGAGTCAAAACAATGCAGCAAGGCTTGTCCCGGCCTTCACTAAGCCCCGCTCGCCTCTCTGGACCTTCTCTCCAGAGCAACATGACTTCCTCTGTTTCTACCGCCCCACAAGGAATGAGAAGGACATACTCTCTAAATCTCTCTAGATGTTTCTCACTGTGTTTCCTGCACATGGACAGAAAGTGGAGCATCAGCCACAGCTGTATTGTCAACTTTTAACTCCTCATAGCCTTATGAATCCTGCTCTACAGCCCCCTCCCTCTCGTCCAATCACCCTTCTCTGTTTTATTCACTCTCTTCCTGTCCAACTTCCTGTCTCACTTAAAATCCCCAATCCAAGACTCTGTATAGAGACTCTTGAGAGGTGACACACTCATGTATACATGCAGAAGAGCTCAAGAAATCACCATGTCACAATTCTACACAGCCACCTTTACGCAGAACAGACCACAGTAATCAATCACAGAGCGATCCTTGCGGATTAATCTGTGATTCATCCATTTGAGTTGTTTGGTTTTCTGTCTCCCATATACTTGAGATTCTGCTGCTAGAACGCTATGCAGAAACAAACACACAATACTTTCCCTTTGTGGACACTTCCGATGGACAGCAGACGCAGGAAGCGACTTTTGCCAAATCTGATTCGCCAGAAAGATTTTGGAGCAGCTGATTCTGATTGGGGGATTCGAGTTTATGAACATTGCAAAAACAAAGTGAATCTGTGATTGAACTGTTCCTTCTCTATAGCTTTTGTACAATACTAATAAGAAAAAACACAACATTGAAATGGAATTTTTATAAGTCAGTGAAGCCCTTGAAGTCGACTTTAGATGTGTTTTAGGGGTGAACATGGCTTAAAATCCAATTGTTGGTTTGCCAAACTCATTTTGTAAATAATGATAATTATTATTATTGATAATAATAATTATGACAATGACAAATAATATTGATGATAATAACAATGGTTCCGAATATAACAGTGTTCATTCCATCCTGTGGACTTTAGTGCCATAAAATAGGCTGGTCATCTAATGATGCAAACGCCTCATTAAACCCAAGCAATATTAACATGTGTTCCATACTCTCAAGCAGTTTACATTGCGGTCCCACAGTCGAAGCATGTTGTCTTCATTTTAGCAGGATATGGACACTGGATTTCTTAAGCCTGAAACAAGCCTGAGAGACTGTTATGTTTTAAATGGTTAAAAGGGTTCAGTGTCATTTATGTGTGCAGCCTGATTCTCTGTCTCTCATCTGGTTTGTTGTCAAGAGGAAGCTAGTAACTATGACAGAGTTTGAACAGAGCTTCTGTAAACAATTACAAACATTCATACACAGTTCACTCTAAGACCCACATTCACTGTAAGACACTTAAGATCGAAATGTACCCTGTTTGCTTTCTTAATACACTTTTCTGCTCATATTGTGCATAATTCATCAGTGCACATTATTCCAAAGAAAAAATGTTTCATGCAGAATGAAATTACGATTCATTTTTCTTTGTGGCTGCTGTTACTTCAGGCCTGGGGGGTTAGCTAGTCTAAAGGCTAAATCTTTCATAAAACCAAATCACTAATTAATTTAATGTCAGTTAATGTCATGTCATAAAGGTTGGATATCATATGAAAATAATAGCAGATGATGACAGATTTGAGAGAGCTGTACTGTAACTGCAGACCTGGCTCCCTTCTAATATGACACGCCCACTTTTTATGATCCAGTCGATTCTTGATGGATAAAAGCAAGTCCCGCCCAGTATTTTTTCACTCAGAAATAACCATTACAGAAGCAAATGGGGTTGTTTCCTGTTCATTTTAGAGCCCTCTCATCACATCTTTAAACTGCTACATCTGTCTTAAATCCAACGTCCAATCAGAGAATATCACCAATGGTGACACCAGTTGTAATGACATCAGAGCATTTAATGACTGTGATGACAAATGCCTCTATTTTATGGCCAGAGTCCCCTTTTAATTTAAAAATGGTTTTGAACCTTCAAATCGAAATTTTGGGGATTAAGACGCTAAAGGTAAAAACAGAGAGAAATGGAAATCCCTACAATTTCTATTTTGACTTTACCTCAGCTAATGGTTTGGTAATGTAAAAGGACACATTATTTTTATCTTAATGATAACAACATTATACAGTGGATTTTTAGAGATTTTTTTGTTCTTTTTTCTTGATTTACGTAACCCACCATGTAATACTGTTACCAATAAACACATCCCAAAATGTGCTCAGACTCTCATTAACAACATAATCTGATTGTACATTTTACTGGTTGCATTATTTAAAGGTGCACTGTGGAAATAATTTCATGTATGCTGTTGTAGACCACGCTATTGTAGATGCTACGCTAATTGTAGCTTGTAGTTCTGGAGCACTGACTGTATATTACTTTGGGCTTCTAACGTTTCTAAGAATGAACCTGTGGAATCATAGAGTGAATCCAAGAATCATTCTGTTTTATCCCACTAGCTTCCAGTGATTAATATGTTAATATCCCAGTTCTGACATCCTTTATCATTAATATCAATATTATAACTGGAATGAAAATTAAAATGTCTAGCACATGTCTGGCATATCAAATTTCATGTGCCATGAACTGTAAACCTTTACTGTAAAGTTGCGTTTGTGGCTACAATGTTTAAGACTACTACAAAGAAATAATCACGCTGTTAATCTTCCTCCTTCATTCTGTGATGATATTAGATTAGAGAGGGAGGAGAACGATTTTGTAAGTGATGAAATGCTGTTTCAGAGGTTACATATTTTAGAAATTGAGAATGAACACAATCCCTGAACTGTAATTTGCCAGATTGAGCATATTTACCCATAATTGTACACAACACTCTCAAATTCACTTCTGCTTGCTCATGTGGAAAATTAGGTCTGATATGTACAAAGCACACTGGTTATCTGTCAGGTGGCAGATTCTATCACCAACCAAGATATTACAATTGTAGAACTTCACAGCATTAATAAAAATGTTACACTCCCAATATAAATGGATAAATGAAAACATATATTCCCTAAAAAATAGAAAACATTTGTAAAACTTAAAGGCCAAAGGTCATCAAATAACCTCTGAGCATATTTTTTTCTTTCTGGAGTGTATTGAGAGTGTTTTAAATTTTGTATACGTTTTCTCATTTGTAAGTAATTAACATAAAAGTGTCCGGTAAATGAAAATATGTACATGTAATATGAAAGATATTCAGGAACCAGTTTTGGTTGTTTTATCAACCTGTATGGGGGTCCAAAACTAGTGTTACAAGGACATCTTTTAGCCCCAAATTGATTACATTAAGTTGTTGTTAAATTTATAAATATTCATTGGAGCACAAACTAGCCCTGGTTTCTCCTTATTATTTAGAGAAAAAATAATTGAGGCTGCAAAGAGGTAAATCTTTTGTTTGGAACAGATTCTTGAGGAGAGAGATGTCTCGTCCTCTCTGAACGTAATCACAAGAGGTGTGTTCAGTTCCTTAGTAGAGTTTGTTTCACCTGGTGTGAGACGTAATGAGAGTTGGATTTTAATTGTTTGACAACAGACGCTTCTTCATAGATTTATGTGGATCTTGCCTGACTGCATTCCTTGAGAATGAAAACAGTCCTTCAGTGTCATTCACTGAAGTGACTCGTTTGACGGGACATTCTTTGGGTTCGTCATTAGTGCGTGAACACGCTCATCCGACCTCATTCCAGTCTGAGGGCCAATGGGCGAGTTCTCACTCTGTGAGATTTATTCTCTAACAACTGCGACACAAACACTTACACATGCTGCATCGTTTTGGCTCGTACAGGGATAACGCGGATGATTAAATATGAGGGGCTGAGGAGAAACAAGTGGATCTTTTCATAGAACTGCTGAAAGGCTTCGAGAAAGGATGATGGAACAGGTAAGAAACATGTTTTATCATAATATGTGAATGACACAGCTTCATTTTTTCACTTGGGTTGTTTCAAACCCAACTTAATTTAAAATACAATAATTAAAAAATATATTATTAGAGAGCTGGGAGGAAATTTAGGGTTATAAAAAGAACAGTAATGCTGCAATTTTTTGGATGTGTCATGACATCAGTTTCTTAACGTAATATAACTGTAATATTTAAAAGTGTCCACCTCAGTCTACTGATTTTTGCAAACGTTAGTCAAAATTAAACACTGTAATTTCAGATTTGAGTATTGAACACATGGAATTTGATTGGCCAATGACAAGTCATCACATGGCTTCCAGTTCCATTCCTAAAACACCCAGATAAATGTCAAATATATTTTGGAGGTGAAATTGCCAATAAAAAATAACATTTGGTAAACATTAGCATTAAAAGTTTGTAGATTCCTTATTGGTGTGACATGCTGCAATTGTCTATTAGTTCATTTCTGAGATATTACTGAAAAAAACACCACATACACATTCTATAGGCATACATGCATTTATGAAACATGAAGTTTTATCTTACTTTGATATATTTACCATTTTGGTTTCCTGCATTTTATTTTTCAGGATAAACCAATGGACTTTAAGACCCTGAAGGCTCAGTTTCAGGGAGAAAATAATTTAAAGGTCCACGCTAAACCTGTCATCCCAGAAAAACCCAAAGCCATCCCTACTTCACCAACAAAAGTCAGCAACCCTCTCATCAGCTCCATCAACACTGCTGTGAAAAAAGGGACGCTTCTCGCTCCACGTGTGGTCTTTAAGGATGACAAAAATCTCAGTCACCAGCTTTCTCCACCTGAGGGGTTAAAAGGCAATGAGCAACAACCTGTCAATAATTCTAAACTGCAGGATAACACCCAGGGAGAAGGCAACATTGTCAAGAGGCCAATGAAAGATAGGAACCTTCCACTGGTTCTGCCAGTACCTCCAATAAAAGCTAAAACTCCAGAGTATGAACCCAGCCCACTTACGCCTGTGTCCGCTTCACCAGTCAAAGTATCCACACCAAAGAAGTTCGTTTTCAGCACTACAAAAACTAGCAAAGATGTTAAGGCAGATACTGTGGACAACTTAACACCATCTACTCAACCCAGCCCACTTACACCTCTGTCTGTTTCACCAGCCAATATGTCCACACCCAAGAGATTTGTGTTTAACACTAAAAACACTGCCAAAGTTGAGAAGGCAGATACTGTGGAAATCCCAACACCAGCTATTCGTACCCCTGAACATTCTGCTCCAAGTCTTCAGCCTCCTGCCAACCCATCTATGGCAGCTAATACCCCTTCTGCAAGTGTACCTGTAGTCCCTAAGGCCCGTGTGCCTCAGATTTCAGCAGGAGAGCGTCCCATCCCCAGCATTCCTGCTTCAAGTATTCCAGCTCAGGGCATTCCAAACTCTGCCAGCCCTGAGCCAAAGACTCCTGAGCTTGCCATTCCAACACCAGCCATTCGCACTCAACCTGTTCGTAAATCAGAGATTTATAAAACAGAAACCCCTGTTTCAACTTTTTCTGATGCTACATCTCCTAAACCAAATATACATTTGCATAGTTTATCTGAGGTAATTCCTCAACCAGAAGAACGCCATCTTCCAGACTTTACTGATATTCCTCCTCCAGTTATTCCTGATTTTCTAAATGAAGACTTTTCTGATCGAGATATTCCCAGTTCAGCAATCCATAAATATATCACCCAAGTTTCCAAGAGTCCAACTATCTCCAAGAAATCCTCCCCTGACCTGCCCAATCTCTTATTGAAGCCCTTGGAAAATAGATCTCGTCCAAGTTCAGTTACTGCTCCAAGCCCCACTCCATCTGTAGAGGAGGTGCTGGGCCACTCAAAAGGCCGCAATGCTAAAACAGAGGTCATTAAGGAGAACCAATCCTCACCCAAGTCACCACTCTTAGCTTTGGCGCGAGCAGAGGAGATGGCCCCAGTCAAACGGACCACACCACTTGATAACCGTGTATTTAACCTTCTGGAAAGGGCAAAGAGAAAGACCACAATGCCTCAGATGGCTTCAACATCTGAAAATACAGCCCCTTTTAAGTTGGATGCACCCAAGGTAGCTCTGACTGACCCTGTCAAGTCTGAAATGGCCCAATGTGATCCAGAGCCACTTAAAAAAGTTCTACCACAAGTTCCCACAATGGTAAAAACGTTACCTGAGGAAGCCTCCACTGTGCCAGAGGAACATGATATTTCGGCACTTCCTCCTGTTGACTATGTGGATCATACTCGGGTGCCTAAAACCCATCCACCTGAAACTGCGCCTGTTAATGGCCGTAATCAGAGTAAGTACCTGTCCAAGTTTCTGTATAGTCAACTGAGGAATTTAATTGTATAGGAACATGTTTCCTGAATTCTTAAGGAATTGATTTTGATTTAATATGTAATTAATATCAAATTCATTGATGTCCTGTTTTAACTGATTTAACTGATTTAATTAAGGTCCTGCTTTTTTACACATTCTTACAAACATAACACCTTTTAGCTGTGGAAACACCTTGTGACCCTGTGTTTAAATACCTTGTGAGAAAAGAAAGGTGGATTTTTCAGTCGAGGGAGGGTTGGTATGCAAAACATGTCTATTTTGTGGTTTGTGTTGGGCAACATGCCTCACATAGTGAGGATGACAGAGCCAGAAGAGTAGTTTGTCATAGGAAACACCTGACAGCTGTACGAGTTAAACCGTTTAGAAAATTTTACGTTGTTTTTCAGTTAAGCAGAATGTTATTTGGGATTTACATACAGTATGTTCTCAACAGTAAATAGTCATTGTTGTAACCAGAACAGCCGTTCTGGTTATGCAGTGTCCCATATTGAATAACATTGTTGTAGATAAGGATAAGATTTTTTTGATAAGAACCGAGTTTGTTTTGCCAAGATGGAAAACAACCTTCAATGTCAGTTATGTGATATTGGCGTGAATATTAAACCTTTCACATATACATTCAACATTGCAGTTGTTTAGTCGCATGATCGCAATGTACTTGGCCAAGATCATTTAATAAGTTATATTTAGGTTAAGCTGAACCACAAAACATCATCGTTCCTCTGTTTTCATTCCATAGTCCGGTTCTACTTGCTGTGTCTGCGTAACCTTGTCATTTTCATTGGTTATGCAATGCCATCAGTTTTTCAGACGAGACTATTCCATTTGCTTCATTTTTTACATGTTTTCAGAGCATGTTCATTTTAACATTACCTCAGTAACAGAGGTTTATATTAAATTTAGTTTCTATTTTCCTAAAGCTTTTGTATGTTGCTGCAGGTCAAACCTCACCGGGGGTCTTGACGGTAGTAAAGCCAGTGAACCCCCCTCCCCCACCACCCAGAAAGCCCCTGCCTGCCACACCTGCTCTGGAGTCCCCACATGAGAACCGAAAGCCTCCAGCCCAACATCTCAACATTCCCACAACACCAGCGGAACATCAAGAAACATACGGTAAAATATATATAATATATGTAATATTATATAGGCATGATGTCAACTCATTTGAATTTGTAACTGAATGTATTCCTGCTGCTATGTTTTTTAGAAGATCAATCATACGACTCTTTTGAGGAGCCATCTTTTGAAGATTCTGAGGTATTCGAACCTCCAGCTGTTCCAAACTTTAGGCCAGTACCTCCTTTAGCTTCAGGTTCTGCTAGACCAACATCAGCTCATGACGAAGCTTTCCTGGAACAGTGGAACCCAAAGCATCACACTGCAGAAGAGACGCTTCCAAACACTAAGAGTAGAAGTTACGGAGAAGTAGATTATGGATCTGGGAGCTCTAGCTTTCCAAAGCCAGGAGCTCAAGTCTCTGTACCTCAAGATCAAGCGCGAAGCTCACCTGTCAGTCGAGATGTCTTGTCAGGGTAAGCCATGAGCCCATAATAATTTATTAAGGTCCACATGGAGAAACATGTCATTAAAAATTTGTGTTTTTTTCAGTGAGTGTTATTGTCATAATTTCTTACAGAACCCTTGAACACAATTATGAAGACTTAGCTGTCAATAAAAAAGGGAAAACAGCGAAGAACAAGAAACAGAAAGGACCTCTGAAGAGTAAGAATATCATCTTTACTAAAGCACTGATATTAGAAAGTGTCATTTCACGTGTCATTCACCTTCTCAATAATCTCATCTCTGATGAAGTTTTGACCCGGAAATGATAAGCGCATGTCATGTGATTTAGTTTATTTAAGAGTCTCGTTTATCTGCGAAAGTATTTCTGTGTTCTGAACATTGTTTGTCTTTGTGACTTAGATCCATATGCTGATGCCGCAGCTGTGGTAAGTACTTTTCATTTTACGTTGTTTTACTGATTGAAATTGGATTGTCATCTAGTTTTTTTAAATAATGATGCACATAATGATGCAGATACGATGATCTGTTCAAACATGTCATACTTGTTAATTGTCCACTGATCACCCAAAATTTTTAGGTGGAGGAGACTCCCAAGAAAGGCTTGTTCTCCAGGTTTGTAGCTATATTTTTTTAGTTTTTTTGGTTTAGGTTGGAATTTTAGGTTCTTTTAATCTACAGCTGATGCAGCAATGGAACAACAGTTGAAACTCTGTATCCACAGGAAGAACTCGGAAAAGGCGGCTGATGAAAAAGAACTAAAGAAGAAAGAGAAACAGCGAGAGAAGGAAAAGGAGAAAGAGAAAGAAAGAGGGAAGAAGGAGCAGAGGGAAAGAGAAAAGAAAGAAAATGAAATAAAGAAAAAATTTAAGGTAATTTAAACAATATATGTTGAAATACTTGATTATATTTCAGCATGTTATGCAGAAAGTGTAAATTGATTCCCATGGAAAATGTAAACACTGTGGCGCTGCCAAAACTTTGCTCTTGTTTGTTGGAGCATTTTGACCAGCCCCACATTGTATGATAGGCTCAATCAAAGGTGTGAGATTGGGGGCGGGGCTATTTGTCTGACCAATGACAGGCAGAGGGAGTGTCACACACTTCATCCTAAAGATGTTCAAACATTGATCGTTACATGTATCAATACAAACTCTTATACATGTATACATATGCGGGAACTGCCCACAATATACTGTTGTTCACAGTATGTGGAAAGGTCATCAGAAGACCTATAAGATACACTCAGAAGTTTTTGCATTAATAATTTGGCAAGATAATTGCCATTATTCACTCACAACCCATTGTGTTCCTCAAGCAAATCAAATCACTGCGATTATCAGGAGTAAAGCCTAAGTATTCATGAAATGAGCCGTACATTTCAATTTCTCACTAACAGTGAAAGGTCTGTTTTAATGCATCTGGCAAGGTCAACTAAGTGATTCATTTAACTGTCTGTGTGCATCTGTGTTTAATGTAGATCACAGGACAGGAAGAGGCCATATATCAAGTAAAAGTGATCGAGGATTGTAAGGGCCGCAAAAATGACCTGCTGGTAAACGCCGGGGAAACTGTGAACATCATTCGTACCACCAGCTGCCCCCAAGGAAAATGGCTGGCCAAAGACAGCAGCAACAGATGTAAGCCAAACCAACCCACAGAATACACACAAATCGCCACTATTGTCTTGCCACAATCATAAGTCGCAATTAATTTGTATTACTGTTAAATTATGACTAAATAATAAATGGGTGCAGAAAATAAGGATTGTTATGAGGTTACCATGATAAGGACTAAATGACTAAATAGATCTGTCGCTTACCAAGGACTTGAACTAGTCCTTGTGCTTTGGCTTATCTGTTGCACTGTGTATGTAAGAGCTTATCTCATTTTTCAGATGGTTGTAGTGGAATGTGGAGTTGCAGTGTGCTGTGTGTTTTTCAGATGGCTATGTCCCAGTGGAGAACATGGATTTAAACATTCATGGAATTATGGAGCTAGGGAAGATGGCAACAGCTTCCAACAGAACCAACGTCAACGGTCTCAGGGACGGAGAACACACCAGTACAGGCAGAAGGTAACCGTGGAAACAGCTACAGGCTAAATACAGTGGTAAAGCTGTGGCCTGTTGCCAGGTGCCCTAGAATCACACCCACAATTCATCTTTTTTGTCCAATGTGTTTTTAGGACGCCAGATCATTACGCCATGAATCATGAAAGCTGTGAGAACCTTCTTTTACTTATTTGCATTGTTTTGTTTTGGCTTATTTACATAAGCTAACAGAACCACAGTGTATACCCACAGTATGAACCCTTCAACGTTAAGCTTTCTAAATCTGTTACAGTATTTTGAATGTGTTATTTCAGATTTAATGAGCTGTGCTCCTGTTGTGTTTATTTTCTCAGTCTCCGATGACAGTGAAGAGTGGACATGCGATGATGATGACCCTGCGTACAGCTCGCCCAGTAAAATAGCACACATGTAAGCATTACCTCAACAGTGTGTGTGTGTGTGTGTGAGGCCTTGTGTAACTCGTCAAATAACCTTTACAGTAAGCTATTGTTTTGTTTACAAGAAATGTATGTTAAATATTTCAGAAGGCTGAATCAGGCACCAGCCACACCAGCTCAAGGTGAGTCATGATTCATGATGAGACATGACTGAAATATTTTTGTCTTTATGACTGCAGAGACACAAATAAATACACAAGACAAAAGTAGCGTTCATTACAACTACATCATTCACCTGTTTATATGTGTTTAGTGATTAATATTGATTTGAACATGTATTTGAATCATTCACTATATTAATGTGTCGTTTTTTGTCTTGATTCGTGTGTTTTAATACGATAGTGAGAAATAAAAAATCTGTTATGAATTACACCCATATCATTCCAAAGCCTTTTATGATATTCTTGTGTGGAAAATGAAAGGTGATATTTATCAGAATGACCCAGTGTTTTCTAAAACAATGAATGTGGATGAGAGCCAGTGACGGACATAGTCATTATTTGATTGTATTTTTTGTTTGTACACAGAAGAAAGTCATATGGGTCATATTTTTAAGGCTGAGTGAAAGAATTATTGTTGAAATGTATCGAATAATACATTTGTTTGTTTGTTTACCTGCCTCAGTGAGTGCATCAGGTCCTGTCCACCGAACACAGACAGATGGAAAATACACAAACGCACAGTAAGGGCGATTCTGTTCTGCTTATTAAAATAACACATATTTTTGTACTACAACTTGTTTCACATCAAGAACAGAGGAATAAATATCTTCTTATTGTGCATTACAGAGCGCAACAGGAAGCTCTTCAAAAACTATCCACATTCTTTACACAGCCCAAGACTCCCTCTCAGCCTCAACCAATCAACAACACACCAAGGTAAATAAACAGTCCCCTCTGTGCTAGTCTGTATTTTTATTAATTCACAGAAAATCACTTACTTGTTAAAGGTGCACTATGAATGAATATAATAATTTTGCAATTTGTCAAGTGGTCTGGCAGCAAATATGTGCTTATTTTTAGATTTAGATTTGACAATCACAGACAACCATGGGCATAACTCAAACATTCGTTCTCAAATTCATTCATGCAGAAGAGCAATGCCAACGCACAACTGACATAGAAAAACTATAATTTTCCCACAAGTTACTTGCAATTTTATCTTTCAGCCATAAATATCGACAGAGAGCCCAAATCGTTTGTAATGCAGCTTTAAGGTTATGAGATTGCTAATCACATGTTGTCTTTTCCTTCTTCCTAATTGGTTGTTTGTCCATCAAGAATGGAAGTGCCTAAACCAGGTATGTTTCTCCCTCTGTTGATTAAGATTTAATTACATAAAAAATTCAATTCATCCACACTCACTTTTGTTTTCTTTTTCTTTACCCCACTTCTGGTTTCGTCTGTTTGCACATAAAGAGAATCCTGGCAATTTGTAAGTATTCACAAAAATGTATTAAGCACATACATACATTATATTGCCAAAAGTATTCGCTCAACCATCCAAATAATTGAATTCAGGTGTTCCAATCACTTCCATGGACACAGGTGTATAAAATGAAGCACTAGGCATGCAGACTGCTTCTACAAACATTTGTGAAAGAATGGGCCGCTCTCAGGAGCTCAGTGAATTCCAG
>JAZGTI010009072.1:5629-19307 GCA_036877585.1 Botia kubotai | reverse complement strand
GCTGTGCTGTGTCTTTCATCTGCTTATGTGATTCAAATGTGTTTTCCAGCTGTTTAGTTTTGAATAGTGACAGAGTAGGTCAAACTCATAAATGTGTGTGTATTCAGACACATGCGAAACAAATCACAGAAGGAATTTGTTTGCCCTTAACTGCGCAGACAAACAATATGCAAAACAAAATTCAATCTCATGAAAAAGTAATTTTATGTGACCTCAGAAACATGTAATTGTAATGGATTGTTCTGCTGACTGGCACTTGATATTGTCACACACCTACAAATGGAAACCTTCAAGATGCAAATCATTTCCATTTATTCATATGCATTATACATTATAAAATCCAGAAATGTGAGAATAAGATTTATTTGATTGTAATGTTGTTGTTATTTGTTTGGGTTGTCACAGACATTAGACTATCATCTAATGAATCACAGGCCAGTCTCATGTGAGTCATTAGATATTTGTATGATGACAATAGACTTGGAAATATGACATCACTATGCTGGTTATTATAATGCTGTTTGTCTGTCACAAGCTAATATACGCTTTATCAAGCTCTTGTTTGTTAAATATCAGTAATATGAAAGCATTTTCTCACATGTTCAGTCTCTTTGCTCCATTCCAGATGTGTGTGTGAGTGTGTGTTTATGGTTCGATGGGCTGTCTGGCACTGATGAATGACCATGCGTATGTGCCGTCGGGGCAGGATCAGGTTATGTCAGAGTTGCGCTGTGTGTTTACTCTATGAGATGTTGCTGCCCCTCACATTTACTGCTGCTGCCAATCAAGTGTTGTTTGAGGCTGCATCCGCTCTGCTGGATGAAGGTCAACCAGTGTGATTGTGTTAGCTAGACAAGCTCAGCTTCACTGAATGACTTCCAGCAGCCAACAAACTGGGTTAGTTTAGACACACACTCACAAATACAAACAGGGTGAGGATGAGGAACAAACACGCAATCTTCTCCCTTGACTCCCATAGCAGAATACAGCCTGCATGTTTCCTACAGCCATCGACTGAGAATGGGAATGAACAATCAGTCATGAGCTTTTGTTGCACGTGCAATACATCAGCAACATTTTAGGCGATTAGGCGAGGATATGAGAAAACAAACTGAAGACCGAAACACAATAAACTGGCTGTAACTCCACTCATAGTTTATTGTTTTAATCAGTGCAGTTCCAGCTACAAGCAAAGAGCTAAGATCAGTCATGTTCATGAGGTATATTAATACAAATGTAACACCACAAAGTGGCAATAGCACTGATAGTATGTGTAGTAGAGATGAGCAGTCTGACACATTTCAGCATGTACTGTTTGTTTTTATTTGTCTTGTTTTGGTATGTATCACATGGTGGGAAAAATCATTTCAATGCCATCTCAGCTCAGTTGCATTTAAGTCATTGACATTGAGTCCCATGAAAAGATACAATTTATATTTTTTTCCTTGTATTAAAGGAATAGTTCACATTTCTAACCTTTACTAAGTCCAATATCATTACATTATGTTGATTGTTGAATTTTATTTCTGTTCTGAAGCATGTTAGAGACCAGGGATTTTAGGCAGAACAGATGTGCTTCTGTTTTTCATACATATTGCCAATTGCCAAAAATGGCAAAAAGCATCATAAAAGGTAAATATAGTCACTGTATGTACACTGTAAACCTTAATGAGTTGGGACTATTCAAATAATTTGAGGAAAGTGGCTCTCTCAGTTCAGCTGTGTAATGGGGAAATTAAAAACTCAGTTTGATTGAGTTGACCTAATGTGGTCTTTTCATTGAATTCATTTTTAAGGACAGATAACTTAAAAGGCAAATAGACTAAACAAAAAATTTCTAGTTTATATATTGTTGTTTTACTTTTATTAAATAATTCATATTAAACATTAAAACAACTGTTAATAAATCAATTGTTTTAATCAATTAATCATTAAAACAACATTTTTTTTTCTTCACATCAACATCTTTATTAGGGTTACGCTACATAGTTGATAATGTATTGTACTTTGGAATGTACTTTGATAATGTATACAGCGTATTAACATCTAATCAATGTATTCAAAAGAATATTTTTACAGTACTTTAATTAATTAATTGATTAAGTAAAATTATTCAATTGATGTAACATTTCTTTAGAAATCAGCCATTTAAAAGAGTAGTTGACCATATCACAACATTTAACGGCACACTGCAGGAGGAAAACAGGAAAGTGTTTACACCTTGCAAATAACATTAGACTAAAGCATGTAAGGCAATGAAGAAAAGTGTATATGCGTTTTAATCTCTACTTACCAACTAACCATTCAACCATCATCTTTTGGATGGTTCTCCCTTTAAGTGGGAAGCCTGCTGCACCAGCAAATTCACAATGACCAAAAAATGACCATCATGTGTTATATCACCCAATCAGCATGTTTATCAAGGCAGAATTTTAAAATGAAAAATCATTAAACAGAGAAATAGCAAATACTCTAAATAAATTAAACTTTGTTCATAACAACTAAAATCTTAATCCTAACCATTTTTGCTGCTGAATGAGTTTATTAAACATACTTTTTTGATTTTTATAATTTTTGATGCCAGAACTTGGTATTTTAAGTATATTGTCCTAATGTTGCTTTATACAACAAAACAAAATTCGGCCTTATCTCACTAAACATGCAACACAGCTCCTTGTCCAGGCCCTTGTCATTTCTAGGCTGGACTACTGCAATGCTCTATTGGCTGGCCTTCCAGCATGGGCACTCAAACCACTACAAATGATTCAGAATGCAGCAGCTCGTCTGCTCTTCCAGAGCCTGAAAGAGCCCATGTCACACCTCTCTTTATTTCTCTTCACTGGTTACCAGTTGCTGCATGCATCAAATTCAAATCTTAAATCCTCACATACAAAACCATCACTGGCTCTGCACCAACTTACCTTAACAAATTCATACATATCTACACCCCTTCCAGATCTCTACGGTCAGCAAATGAACGTCACTTTGTTATACCCTCTTCTAAAGGCACACTTGCTTGCAGGTTCATCGTCATCATCTCTCGCTGGTGCAATGATCTTTCAAACTTCGTTCGGTCTGCTGCATTTCTTACCACATATAAGAAACAGCTAAAAATGTGCTTCTTTTATGAATACCTGACACAAGTATGAATAATTATTTAAAAAAACATCCTACTAATCCTTTTTCCTCTCTCCCTACAGGTATAGCCTCTATCAATAAATGCTGGAATCTTGGTAAAAGTGTAACTATGCATGATGTTATTGCCTCCTTATGCTTAATTGTTTTTCTCACCTTGTAAATTGCTTTGGATAAAAGTATCTGCTAAATTCCTAAACGTAAATGTAAAACTTTTTTTGAGGAACAGATAAAAATTTTAAGTTATTGTCCACTGATAACCTTTTTTTTCTTTGAAGCTCTCAAATCTCAATAACAGTTGTTTTCAATTATATCATCAATGCCAAACTCCATTGGTTCTTGCATGTCACAAGACCAATCACCATGTGTCATGCTTACTAACACAACTGTGGATTACACTGGAGAGCTACAGTAAGTGAAAGATTTTCAGTAAATAAAGACTGGTTTGTCGTATGACATTAGAAGACCTGGAAAGAACAAATGTTTGGATTTTGTTTATCTGTTTGAAGCTTGTCAGTAAAAAGTCAACATAACATGTCATTGGATGGTAAAGAACTGGCTGGTCTAACATCTCCTGTAATCTTTGTGAGGCCTTTCATTTTTAACCAACACGCACCTGGACAAGCTCCCAGACCTGCTCCTGCCTGCTTGTTCACACAATTCCACAGCACCCATAGGTGTTTTTTAAACCCTGTCATCTTCATTTTCTCGCTCTCTCGTTGCCTTTCCCTGACACACAATTACAGAATCTGTGGATGCCTTTAATTGCTGAGATTGGGGGAGTTCAGAGGGTTTTATGCCAGTATTATCTCTATTTCTTCCATTCACTGCCCTTAAAATAATCATTTGTAAACTCTCGAGTGTAATAATTGAGACTCATGATTAATTGTCTCATTAAATTAGCCTCGGTCTCTTTTTCATTTTTAATGCCCAGAATATTAATTAATTTTAACTCTCTCTCCTCTGCGCCCTCCTCTCTGTCTCCCTCTCTCTTTTCCTAAACACATCTTTTGAATATTCAACGTAGGTATGAAAAATAGCCAGAGGCTGAAACAGTTTTGGCATGTCAGCACCCTAAAATCACAAAAACACAGATCTGGAATTAAAAGATGAGCTTTGGGTCATAAATAACCTCCTGGAGGTCGTGGATGAAAGTAAGCAGCTACTTATGTACATATCATCTCCTCTGGAAGCCTGGAGATGTGGGGAAATATGCTAAGGAGAATCCTGATTCAGTTGACATGTTGAACGCGTCCTGCTTGGATTCACCTGTTTATTTAACCCCTCTGATAAAAGACAAGTTGGATGAATCTCATAAAATCTTATTCTGCATAGAGGCGTAACGTAATGTGCACATCACAGTGTCACCTTGAATAAAGCATCTTCTCAAAAGAATACATTTGTGTAATAATATGGTAATTTACACTTAGCACTGAATCTGATTAACATTCAAATAGTACTGTAAGTACTTTGCAGGAGAAGCCACTGTTGCAATATGATTGGTTAATATTTCACTATCTGTACTGTGAATAAAACTGGACTTAGATTACATGACTGTGCATATAACTGGAAGCAGTGTGCATTGATTAGCTATATGTCCTCCTTTGCCTCAAGCAAACCCCTGCAGAATGCGGAATAGAGAGGACAACCTTTATTATAGCCAATAGGCTGAAATTTATGTACTGCAAATGGCACAGCTGCATCCCAGGAGAGCAAGTCACCTCTTTTCAGGCAGGAACAGCAGCATTCCAGAGGCCTCCAGAGAAGTGTGTGTGTTTTGTGCAGAGTGGAAAGTTTGTGAGATGTATAGAGGTCTTTCTCTAGGTACAGCCCTGCAGGCTGAGAAAGACGCACATAAACATTGAAACTGAGTATGTCTGGGTCACTTTCTGTTTGTATAGCTTCTTTCCATGGGGCTACTTGGCAGCTCAACACAATAGAAGTGCATTTGGAATTGAAACTCCACCTCGAGCTCAAACACATAATGGCCAAAGATTGCAGATAATATTGATCTCTCTGTGGAAAGAACCTTAAAATTAATGACCCAATAAAAATAAACTCAATGCAATTAATTTCATCACCATTAAAGAAGCTCTGAACACCATTCACCATAAAAACAGCCTGAGCCTCTTGCCTCCATAAACAGAGTTACGTTCAAACAGAGCTCTGTCCCAAAAACTAGTGAGCTGCCCATCAGACAGCATGACATGACAAGAGCAGTTTTCTTTCTTGTGTTGATTCCTGCCAGATTCCCATGAATTGCCAGATCTCCTTAGAGGGAGAGACATTTCCATTCAACAAAGCAAATTACTAGACAACGATATGCTATGTACCAATGTTGATTTCACTGCATATTGGTGCACTCTTTCAAGGCAAGCTTCCACGCGTGCGTGCGTGCAGACTGCAACAGCTGTGGTCAGTCAGGTGAAGGTATTAAAACATCTGTAAGGAGCTCCTTACAGATGCACCTGTGATCTCCTTCACAGCCCAGAGCTGTCCGAGACATGAGCTATGAGTTATAACTGGGCCTGCAGAGGTTATGCTCATTATAATTACTATTACTGGTGTCAGGGTAGAGCGGGGCAAGAACCCAATAGTAGACAGCAATTAACACAAAAGCTTTTATTTAAATAACAGAACTCAAAACGCTCACAAGGGGGCAAGAACGAGGAACGAAAGGCAGGATTACAGTACAAAATATAAATAAACGAATATAAACTTAAAGCGCCAATACACGCAATAAATCAATAACAAACATATAATTTAAAATAAACAAAGGCGGGATTAAACTTTAAATATACAATAAATGGAGACAGACACGAACGATAACAAACCTGACACGGAACAGGAACTATACAACGAAGACCAGGACCACAGACAAAGCACAGAAACGCACAGGAAAACGAGCATGGGTGGAACAGACCAGCACAGGACAGCAGACATGAGGGCATTAAATACAACGGGGAACAATGGCAAACAGGTGAGCGAAATCAAACTGAACGAGGAAACAAGAGGGCGGGGTAATGTTACGTTGTGTTTTTATGATTTACATCAGGGCAATAATGCAAGAACAAATTGTTAATAATCAAATCACAATGATTGGTTGAGAAGCCAGATATGTGTGCAGAGATTGGTCTGAAAAGGCAAGTCATTCTGATGACATCACAATAATGGCATGCCAATAACTGTTTCCTGTGTGGCAGTGTTGCATTTTCTTTAACTTTATATGAGTATTAATGCAGCCCAACAATTCCAACAGCACAAATACAAGAAACTCATATCAATGGAGGCATGCGAAGACACATGGAAACTCTATTTTCAAAGAGACGTCACCAATTTATCTCTTTAATGCCTCTGGGCAGGATTCTTCTTCTACAGAAAGCAGATGACTGAAGATCACCCAGACCCAGAGGACGTAATCACACACATTCACACCAACACAAGTTTTTTATTTTGAACAATTTAGATCAGTAATACTATTAAAGCACGTCTCTCAACCTTATGGATGAATTTAATTTAGTCTTAATTTTTAGAATTTAATTTCAATTTAATTTGATCTACAGCACAGATTGTGAGTTTATGTGTTACATTTTAAGTGGAAGGAAGTGAGATCGTAGAGCAGAGAGGAAGATAAGCAACACGATACAAAATGATGACGCTTAAGGGGCTGTTCATTGCATCTTTTGGATATGCAAGTGCACCGCAGCTTCCCCCTTTTTGTGATGATATTGAAAGCTCTGCAAAGATGGAGGAACAGCTGATTATAGCATAAATAAATGCTGGTGTGCAATCCTCTGCAGAATAGTGATAGTCATTACTAGTGGGAATCAGATATAGGTATTTACATGCAGGTGAGATGTCCACATATTGAAACTGGATTTTATTTAAATCCACATTTGAAAGTGTCTCAGTTTAGATCTGGTAGTGTTTTTTATTTACATATGCAACAATATCCGATTTGTGTCAAATGTGAGGGAAAATCAGATTTTTTGTGTCACTGTAAGCACAGCGATTGTTATTTCACTCTGTTTATTTTTATTCATATATATATATATATATATATTCATATTTATTAAACATGAATATTTAGCTGAGCTTTGGTGAAGCCTACATCAAATAGCTGCAAAGAAAAAGTTGATTGTGATGCTACACCAGCAGAGGGAGCCCTCGCCCGAGTATTGACTGGGACCGTTCCCTCTACTTCTACAACTATTTCCTAACAGGCCTTTTCAAACAGGCCTTGTGAAGTATTGCCAGTTCCAATGCCTTACAGAGCGGTTCTATTGTCTTGATGATTACTACGGGTTTGATTTATTGCCTGTTTCTCTGGACTTTTGCCTTTTGGATTACCCTTTTGCTTGTTCGCTGGTTGGATTGTTTTCTGTGATTTTGACTACTTTGCCTGTGACCTAGACTCTGATTTCTGATTCACAATTTGGATTGTTGAACTGTTTTACCATTAAACTTTTGCAAGTGGATTCTAACACAGCTTCAGCCTTACCCTTATTACATTGATGAATGGAATTTGGAAATAGCCCAGAATTGTTTATGCCAAGTACAGAAAGACTGCATATTTTAAATTATTGCATTATTTGCTAAACAAATTGTCAACTTTTAGAAGTACACTAGATGATCTTAAAGTTCAGGTAAACAGACATGGATTAAAAGCCATACAACTCTTGATTAGAGTTATTCAGACTGCATCTCCATCTGTCCAAAAAAACAGTCTTAACTTGACTGTACAGACCGTCAATAAAGAAGCAAACTGGTGGAAACCTTTGCAGTACATCCCCCCTGTCCTGATCCTCACTTCTTTCAGAGCAATTGTCTGGCATTCCTACTCACCCAAGGTCAAATTTAGCTCAGTTCATAAATTATTTTGGTTGATTGCACACATTTGCTTCAATAGTAAGAGAAAGGCCAACCGCCTGAAACCGTAAACAAGAGGTTTTGTCAGCCCTTGTTGTGTTAATAATCATTATCATTGTCATTGACACGAGGCAGGCACCTGTGGTTGTTGGGAATCAAGGAAAGGGATAAAACCTTCCTTTTTGGTGCCCCGATGGCTCCTCACAGTCTGTTTGGTGACACTGTCAGTTCCACTGTCACAGATACTGTGACAGATACTGTGAGGCTAGGAAGTGGTCGAAGGTGTTCAAGAGACTCCTCCCCCACCAAGGGCATGCATCTGCAGTGTTAGATGGTCCATCTACTTCATCCAGCTTCCAGCATGGCAGCTTAAGACCCACCAAAGAGCTACAAAGAGCTAGGTGAGCCGGGCAGCACATGCAGGCCTCGCAGCCCAAGAGGATGTTCAATCAGAGGTCTGTGCTTCCCTTAAGGGCTGCGAAGAAGAAGAACACTTGACCATCTCGTGCCAGATCCCCCTCAGAGTCCCCAGAGGGCACGTCTGCTTTTCTCACCACCTCAGATGTGTCGGGGGCCAGAAGCACTCTGCAGTCCATCCCCCCATCTTCTCAAATAGCTGTCCAACCATCTCCTGCCAATTCTCTGATTCAGGATACTGGGCAGGTAGAGAGGATGATACCTCTCTGGTTTTCTGGCATTGTGGAAACTTTTGCCTAGTCTATCCCCATGGGGGTTAAATACAGTAGAGAGAAAATACAGAATTCAGTTTACCTCTCATTCTCCTCTAGTATGTTTCAACTGTGTTTAAACACATTGTGTACCACATTCATCGAGTGCTTCCTTATGGCCTATGCCTATCACTCTGCACCTTTTCAAAGTGTGTGGATACAGCTGGGGTTCCCTTGAGACTCCAAGGCATCTGCATTATAAATTACACAGACAATTGACTAGTCATGGCCAGCTCTCAGAAACTAGCTGCACAACATTGAGATGTCATGTTAGCTCATATGAGGTGTTTAGGGCTGAGACTGAACCTCAAGAAAAGCGTGCTTTCTCCAGTACGGGGAACTACTTGGGGTGATTTGGCATTCCACTGTGATGCAGGCACAATCGTGAGCAGGATTTGGCTAGGCCAGCATCTAACAGTCCTCCAGATTTAGAGGCCTTATGGTAGCAGCAGCCAATTTGATTCCTTTGGGTCTGCTGCACCTGCAGCCATTTAAAAAATGGCTTTCATCCCAAAAGACACGTTAAGAATGGTAAGTGTAATGCGTCAAGGGCTTTGTACCCTTTCTATGTGGATCAGACCCTGGTTTCTTACCTTGGGTCCTGGGATTCTTGGGTTCCCACATAGGACTCTTACACTCGTGGTGGGTGCAGTTCTTGATGGCCGCTCAGTCTGTGGTAACACCCTTATCTCTACTGGCAGATAAATTGCCTAGAAATGAAATCCTTTCACATTTTAAGGGTCAACACGTTCTAGTCCATATGGACAACACCAAAGTGGTCTCTTATATATATATCACCAGAGAGGGCTGGCGAAACAGATGCTGTTCTTGGCAGAGACTATACTACTCTCCATTAAAGCAATGTACCATGTTACACATGTGGCTGAGGCTGTACACCTTTCTTCTGATAGCCTTGCTCCCAGGAGTTCTAGCAAGGGCTCGCCAGGACCGAGTTTGTTTACCCGTGGTAGCGCCATTCTGACCCACCTGAGTCTGGTTCTCATACATAAAGTCTCTCCTGGACGAAGTTCCTTGGGAGCTCCCATTTCAGAGGAATCTTCTTTCTTAGGCCTGAGGATCGATCTTTCAATTCTGGTTGGAAGTTTTGAAACCGGAAGAGCCAGCTTTTGGATGTCGGTCTCTCAACTGATGTTGCAGAGATGATTATGAGTTCCAGAGCTCCTTCTGCTGGGAGAATGTATGCCCTAAAGTGTCAGCTCTTTGTGTCATGGTTTGTATATATGTATATATAGTATATAGTATATATATAGTATGTGTATATATAGTATGTATATATATTTCTAACTCAAATCTGTGCATGAGCACAGAACTGTTCTGTGTAGGCTTCATTTGGATTAAAACCTTGGCATAAAAAAGTAATTTCCTCTGCTGGATCCATAATGGAAAAGTCCTCCAAGACAACTTTGAGGATCCAAATGCAGACTTTATTAAACAGAATCCAAGGTCATAATCCATTAAAAAGGCACAAAACACAGCTAATCAGTCCATGCATGAAACAAGATCAAAGCAAAGAGCAAAACACAGAAAAACAGGGACAAAAAGAGAACGCTCAGAATTGCAGTGTTACACTAACAAGATTTTGCACTGAATGAATGAGAAGACAGAGACAATGGCTGCACTTACACTAACACAAAAAATGTGATTTTTAACTTCACATCTGACACTAGATTGGAATTTGTTGCACGTGTCAACACAAAAATCTGTTTTTGAGATCTGTTTTTCCTATCTGTTCTGAGCCGATTTTAATCGGTTACATATCTGATATCCAGACATCTGACCTGCATCTAAACACATATCTGAATTAATTAGGCAGGACAAAAAAATTGGATATGGACTTAAGATCGGATCTAAGCATTAAGATTGCAGTGTAAACACAGCCAATGAAACACAGGGTAACATGATTATGATAATGCCACACAATGGGTTCTGTGCCCTTGTCTCAAGCTCCATCCTGGCCTCCATCATTTCGCCCTGGTGCCCTCCTGGCTCTGCCCTGGTGCCCACCTGCTCTGCCCTGGTGCCACCTTGCTGTCCCATCTGCTCAGCCATGGTGTTCTTCTGCACCACCATGGGGATCTTCAGTCCTGTCCACTCTGCTGTGGTGGTCTTCTGCACTGCCGTGGCCTCCACCCCAAGCTCAGCCTGCTCCATCCTGGCCTCCTCCTCCAGCTCTGCCTCAGTCTCCAGGCCCTCTTCCTCTATATGTAGCTTCCCCTCCCCTGTTCTACCTCCGCTCGTTCTCCCTCCTGGATTATACTGTCTCTTGTAGGAGCGCGTGGTGGCCGCTCCTTTAGGGGGGGTTATGTTACAAAAGCATGCTGCCAGTGCCTTCGTGCTTCACCTGAGGGCACTCCTGCTGCCTGTTCTGTTATTTACTATGGACTCCATTTCCAAGAACCCATTGTGTGTCCCACAACCCATTGTGCAAAGTCTTGTTCGTTTAATGCTGCAATTCTAAGTGTAATTACTGTGTCCGTGTTTTCATGTTTACCTGTTTTTGATTATTGCCTGTGTTTTCGGATTACTCTTTTTGTTTTGCCATTTACCCGACTTGTTACGCTGTTCCTGTTGAATTAATCATCACCTTGGATTGTGTTTAATTAACTCTACATTTGGATCCTCAAAGTTTTGTCTTGGAGCAGTATGTTACAGTGGGATGGGTTAAAAACAACACAAAGACAACATGATTAAGTTTTAAAATGTGTGCATAATGTATTGTGGCTATTAAACCTGTTCAAAATATATAATTATTGTGCCTTCATTAATTCTCACCCATTTCATCTGGAACCTATATTCAAACCAGTAAATATATAGAGGACATTCTGATTTAAAAGTAAATAAAATCCTTGTGTAGAGTACAGAGTACAGTTCTTATTAATCTTACCCCTGCAGGCCAACCACAAGAATTGATTAAAAACATTAAATTAGCTACCACCACTCTTCTAAGGCAATAAACCACAACATTGCTGAGTTCACAAGAAAAGCAATGGCCCTGTCTCAAATGGCACACTTCATGTGGACTTCAATATAAGTCTTGTAGACTTATTGTGCGTAGTGGTGTACGTGGGTGTCCCATTCATCATTTAGGGGTTCTAAAGTGTCTCAAGGCTCAAAAGCTCCCCCTTTGTGCCCTCGATGCGGTCTTGGGCAAAGCATGCACTGCTGCAGGTTCACACGCTACAGATATCAGCTATCAGATAACAAATGGGTGGAGTTTCATGACTGTTAAACATGGCGGAAAAGTGATATATATATGAAGTTATGTTTCTGGGCTCTTCAATAAAACTGAGCGACTGAGCTTCTGTATTACAGAGAAATACTTAAATAAGAACATACATATCAAGAACAATATGTGCATGAAGTATTATATATAAACATTTATAAATATACGTTTATATAAGTTTCTGTTGCATAATGCCCAGGTAGCATAAACCCCTTAAAAACAGGCGACAAAACTATACAGACAGATAGTAGTGGGTATGCCAGCACCAAACAACAGCAACCAGCAGCTCATATCCCATATAACAACAACCAAACCTATTCTTCTTCTGGTATGATGACATCAAGTCTGTCTCAGAATGCACTTCCATGTGCCCTTGTAGACTCACAGCGCCCCACAGTCTGCACTACGTCATCACCAACTGTGGACTTGGAGGAAGACTACAAGGGCAGAGTGTGCCAGTTGGGACAGGGCCAATGTGGGAAGTGTGCAGGTAAGCAATATTTTGCTTGTCAATGTTGGTGTGATAGTGTGGTATTAGGTATGCGTGTAAATATTTAACGCTGTTGCTGAGTGAGCAGAGAGGGACATATGTTCACTGTGCTGGAGTGTTGTAATTTGGCGTCTTTGCTCCCTGGTGAGAAAATGCACCAATCAGAGCTGGGATCTGGCCCACTCAGACACACTCACTTCACAATTACCCCTCCCCCAATGATGAAATTACTGACCCTGCAGAGATCCTGCATACACACACACAAACACACACCTAACAAACACATATATCTGCTGCTCATTAACACAGTTATAATGAAATAACTGGCATGAGAGTCCTCAGGCCTGCTCAGTGGATCATCACACACACACACAGGTGTTTATTTTACACGAGTTTATTTAGCTAGCTAAATAAGTATGTGCCATAGACTTTAATTGTTTTTATAAACAGCTAATTGCAATTACTATAGGCTAACCCTAGTCCAAAAACCAATATACTCCATTTCTCTTCTGTCTGTCTTTCTCTTCTGGTTTGTCTCTTTCTGTCATTCACTCTGTCTGTTTGGTCAGTGTTGTAAAGTTTGCAGCACATGGCGTTCAATCTGAGTGTCACACAGATAATGAGCTTCATAAAGCCATCAGACAGGAGGAATTCATGGCTGCAGGTCTCCACTCTTACTCACTCTGCCCCCTCTAAGTAGCTGGAAGAATTATAAGAAATTATTGATTGAATGATCAGGGGCACCGCAGAAATATTAGTGCATTAAAAACCTGGTAAATGCCTGCAGTAATTCTCTCTCTGTTGTTGGGGCTCAACCAAGTTCTGCTTGCTTTATGAGGTCTGTCAGGTTCTCTTTAAATTCAGAGATAACATTCCCCATGAATAATAGTGTGTGACTGAAATCATTCTTACAGATTTCAATTCTTAAAATGAGTTTTAAGGAAATGAAAAGTCAGTGTTGGAGTTGTTTCTATAAGTCAGAATGACATTCTAATAGAGGTGTTACACTGGTAGTGACAATAACCATGATATTAATAACCATGATTATTGATACTTATTGATTTCTTCTGACTCATTATTTGACCAAAAACTATCTAAAATGAAAACTGAATACCACGCTAAACGAAGCTCTAAGCAAAGGTTTGGGAGGAATTCCTCCTCCACCCCACTCCAACAGATTTTTTGTTTATTATCTAGTCTTGGTGGGTTGGG
>JAZGTI010009071.1:0-19308 GCA_036877585.1 Botia kubotai | reverse complement strand
TGGGGTTTTGTGTATATCACTGAAGGCAATATATCTTGTGTAACTGGGGCTGAAGCAGCAGTATCATTAGATTAAAGATAACCAGACACTCAGTGTAAGGTGTCACAGCAAGCTGTTAAATTCTCCTCTATTTTAAATGGCAAACCTTGATCCACACTGCTAAAAAACTGGGCTGAAAGAAAGAGAGAGCGATCCATTGAACATTTATATAACAAACAGTTACCTTGATGAAATATTAAATGACTGTATCTTTACCCTCTGTAGCCACTTTGCTTGAGGCATTAACCTGGTACAGATAACAGTAATGGGTGGCATTTTGGGGATCGACGTCACACTCTTTTCACAGTTCACAGAATTTTCTCGACCATGTTTACAAAACACATAAACGTGGCTGCATAGAAAAATAAAAATAAATCATTACATAACTGTAATGTAATTGCATACTGCGGTACTCATTTATTGTATTTTATTTATACAGTAAAACTGATCCTGCATGACTTGTTTTGATGTCACAGTAATGACCATCTCAGATGTAGATGATCAATTCCCACTGTGCACACCAAAAGTGAACCGAAGCAGATCGAATCCAGATCTCAATGCTTTAGTGGGAAACTGAAGCACTGCTGAACTCATTAGAATGTTTCTTTTGAAACAGCTGCTTTCTTCTGTGTTTACACAATGGAAGTCTTAAATGTGCTTAAAGGTAGATTCAGATATAACATCATACTGCAACTGGCAACAAATGCTGTGTTGTTGCAAATACATCATATTAATCTATTTATTCCAATATATTTAGATTCTAATGTATCTTATAGTATTATTGGGGTAATATGGGTCATCCCAACCCATCCCACTGTTCCGTCCCCAAAATTGCAGCAATAGGAGACATCAGTTCCTGAGCTCGTGGCACTGTTTATTAACACTGAAGGTCTGTACAGAAGCCTGTTGGGCTGCACAGCTCTTCAAATCATGACAGGATAAACATTTGAGCTGACAGAAGTGAGAACCACAGACACAGTGATGGTTACATTGCATCTGCAAGATGCAAAAAAATTGGAAAAAAACTATTTAAAAATTGGAGTAAATACCTCGCTGGGTTCAATAAGTCAAGCTCATTTGACAGTATATAATTGTCACAAATACTCATCCCTTCACAATTTAAAAATTACATTATGGTAAAGCACTCACAATGGAATTGGATTCCATGTATTGAACCCCGGAGTATTTCTACAATTATATTTAGAAATTTGATACTCTCATGCAAATTAATTTAAAATTTATTCAGAGTAATTGTTTTTTTAATCTGTTAAAATGGTTTTTGGAATTTAAATATACAATTTGTTTTTGTTTTACAGTGTGCCTTTTATTAAATTAAACAAATAATAAAACCATAAAAGCAACAATCAAACAAAAAGTTATTGTCAGGAAGCTAATATCTCTTTAATATCTGAAGATCCTCAATGTTGTTTTATTTCTGGTCCATCCCTAAATCGCCAATAAAGATACAGTGACTCTGGCCCTTCTGTTACTGCTGTTACGTCTGCTTGCGTCGCACACGCTCATTTGTCAGAGTGAATCCAAACAGCTCAGAAAGACATCGCACATATAGAGCAGAAAATATAAATAGTGGTGAGAGGTGTGTATGTGTGGCTTTGATTTATGTTGGAAGGGAGTCACACCTCGCTTGTGGCTGTGGGTGGATTTTCTAGACGCTTGTTTTTGCTGCCTGTCCTCTGCTTCTGTGGGCAGAGGGGCACAGGAAAGGATATCCTGCTCTCTCTTGGACAACATGAGACTCAAATGCTCAGCCCCGGAGGGACATGCTTTAATCCTCCAGCTGGCTGAATGAGTTAGATACTGTTCGTCACGGTCACATTTGAAAATATGAAAACAAAAGGTGGTTACACATGTTATTTTGTTCTGTCTATGTATTGTTATACATTTGTGACTGGTACAGTTTGGTGAACATATTAAAATGGTACAGTGCTACAGCAGGTAATATTGCATCCAAGCAGCAGGTGAAGCATTCGCTGGCCATAACAGACACTGAGGACAACTAACTGTAAAGAAAACCATAGAAACGTTTTCTTTGCTCAAAATTGGAGTGCCTGGAGAAAGAAAATACAAATACAAAGGATATTGTATTGCTTAGATGCTTTTATAAGCAAAGATTATTGCACCTTGATTTGAGTTTTCTGAAATCAAATTAAAATGAATTTAATTAAAAGCACTATTTAATTACAGGCATGTTAATCCCGGCCACTATATGTGGGTTGCCAGGGCAAGGTAGCCAAATAACCTGACACTTCCAGGAGGGGCTTTCCAATCTGTAGCCTGTCAGTCAAAGCAGCCACAGTGAGATCATGAACAGAAGGCCCTCTGCTTCTGTATGCCACCAGCCAGACATCTCATTTCCATAGGGGACATTTACAGAGCAGGATCATCTGAATACCAGACATTCTTCTTAATACAAAACTCTAAAAAACAATATCTATCTGAACAGTCAGACTCATTATCATAATGATTTTGCTCAAAATCTGTTTAATATGGTACGGACTTGCACTATACAAATCCTAAATAATAACTTTCCTTATAAAAAAATCTTAATCTCAAATACTTTCCTAATTTAAAAAATAGTTTAATTGAAAGTTGTGTATAATTTAACTTTATCAGTACTTGTTAAACACGTTTCAAGAAGCGATATTGACAGATACTGTAAATAACAACAGAAAGCTGTTGTTTACTGTAGAAAACAACATAATGGAAAAAAGACAACAAAGTTACTACTTTTCATTCATTTATATACAGTTTTAAGCCTTAAGGTTCCGTTTCCTCACGTTGGGATACATCCAATGAGCTATAGTTCCTTTGAAGAGCTATAAAACGTGTAATTTTATATTTTGAACAATTTCCCGAGTGCATTTGAAAGTTTTCAGCGTTCAAGAGTTTAATCATGTAGGCCTTGTCACATTTAATATCAGCATTGATACATACCGTTTCCCTGGTTCTCCTCGGCATGAATGAGACCAAAAACGAGTGGCAGAATTAAACAATTCGAACCGTCCCGTCTGCAGCAACATTGCAGCAATTTTGCAGTCTTTCGTGGTTAGTTTAAACAATTTCTTTCCGCGCTTGTTCACGTCTCTGTGAACAGGCGATTAGGAGGCGTGGCTGTTCTTGACTGACGTTCCCAAACGGTGAAGGTGTTGGAAGCGATTGTTTTGCGCCTACAGTCACACATCGCTAATTGTATTTAATGACAGTATTTTGTGGTTGTTCTTTTACGTTTAATTATGTCGGTGCTATTTTAAAATGCTAACACAAATATTAATGGACTGATTTAGGTCCATTTCCAGGATGTATAATTAACATAAAGACGGCTGAAAATGTGTTAACAGAATGTGTGTAACGATGACTCACTCAAAAGTTTCACACAAAATAACCATGAACCCAAATGACACCTGCTGTGAGTACAGTACAGGCCTGTATTTAATACAAAAAGCCAAGCAGAATATCCCCATATTCTATGTAAATAAAAGTGAATACATTCTGTATACATTTTATCCTCAAATAATAATTTAACCAAAACGCTCCCATTTTCCCCAGAGATGTTATGTCTAGTTCACATTCAAATTTAAAGATATTATAAAATAATCTGTCAAATATCTTGTCTAAACAGACTCCTCAGAAAAACTGAGGAACTCATGAAGCTAATTTGATTAGTGACAGACACTTTCAAAAAACACAAAAGCAAAACACAACAAGATGCTCCATGACAGCGTTCATGACAAACATTGAACTGAACTGGTTCTTTGCAATTGTGTTTTCATGCTTTGATTGTGTGTTTTGGAGGAAAAGCCGACGTTTGTTTATGCCGAGTTCTTGTTTTCTTTAAGACATCTCAGGTGAAAGCAAAGAAGCCACTGTGTAAAGCCTTCTGACAAGGTCTGATTGATCACATGCCAATGCTGTTTGTGGCTTCAAAGGTCTGTTAAAGACCAGTCGGATTTAGTGAGAAGCAGACATTATTGGTGAGGCATGAACACATTGTTGGTGACCCACACCAGGGATGACAAGTGCTGGCCCGGCCCACAGCTACATTCCCCTGAGGAAACAAAACCTGCCACTTCAAACACTCAGTATATGTATTTATGTTCCACAATGATGAATGACAGCTTTAAAAACCAGGGACACAGACGCCCCAGGGCAAAATGGATGACAAGGTTAAATGGAAATAGCTCTCACTGAGTGCTGGTGGAGTGTAACAGCTTTTCACTCTGTGAACATCATGCTACGTCATATAAAATTGGGTTCCTGGAGCGCCGGAGCACGTCGACAAGACCGCGCCCCCTTGCGTTTCCTTAATTACTGAATTCTTAATTGACAACTGACAAGTGTATTATTTATTCAATTGATTTATTTAATGTAACAATATATTATTTAATAGATTATATATGTCTTTTTCGTCCTGAATGTTAGAAGTTTACTACAATATTCGCCAATAAATGAGAATTTATCCTTTCATATGTTTATGCAACAGTCTTATGCATATTACAGAAACAGCACACAAATGTTTCTGTTACATAGATAGACAGATATATGGCCGAGAGAAAATAACTGTGACAAACTACCCCCACCTTAGAGAATATGAGTGACTTTGTCTTTTCAATGATATTTAAAAAAAAATCAAAAACATGTTACATATATTTGAAATCCATCTTGTTTAAATTGTGATTAACACTCTGGATTGATTATCAGTGTTGTAATTCAGACAAAGCCGTCGGAGGGAAGCAATGCATGACAAAGCAGTGTCAATTGAAAAAAATAATCTGATTGACACCAGAAGAGGTAACAATAAACAAAGAACTGCCTACCATATGTTTAACAGCTGTTCTGTACAATATACGTTTATGCACAGATCAGACAGCAGGGGGCGATAAACTGTGACTGCATAATCAGAAATACAATCAAAGGACGTGGTTACGCAATGTAGAAAAGTAACGTTCGTAATTTTAACAACAGGCACCTAACATGAAGGCTATTGAACAGTCTCTGTCTTCAGGACAAAGGTGAAATGCCACCTTATTATCCCTTTTCAGCAAACACAGAATGTTCCCCTAACGTTAGTATTTGGTTCCCGTTTGGTTATTTATTGGCAACCAAATAAAAACGTTCTAGGAACGTGTTTTTAGGTTTATTTTACATCCCAAAACGAACGTTCTGGAAACAAAAAAATGTTAACTAAGTTAACATAAGTAAATAGTCATAGACCAGGCAGTTTTAGCATGAGGTTATGCGTATTTGCAATCTGTCTTTTTCCATTTTTATCTTATTTTTAAAGCTGTCTGCTGTGCAGAACTATCTATTGAGTATAACCAGTTTGATTTTAAACTGCCTTGAGTGAGGCGCACAATACAGGAATACTAGAGAAGAGAAAGTCGCTACGTTCACCAATGAGGTGGTGAATGCCGAAATGATGCACAATCTTCCGGGCGAGATCGACTTTGTCGGAGAAGCAGAGGAAGTTGTGAAAGATTGAAAACAGCCCGTAATTGCAAAAACGAAACAAACTGCCTTAATAATAAACAAACTTCTTTTATATCACTGTGGGCAAATCCCCTTTTCACAGCTAAAAATATAGGATACACTAAATATACACACAGTATACTAAATATACTAAAATACAGGTTAAACTAAAGATTTTTAGGCAGCAAGAAAGTGTCTGTATAGGTCTTTCAGAAAAACATTAAACAGGTATTAGTAGATATTTAAATTGATAATAATCTTCAATAATAATCTAAATATAACAAAATGCTTGAAAACAGGTAGGAGGTCAATTAAAACTAAAAACTATACAAGATAACAATGATATACATTAATTTAAATTTATTTGCAGGTGTGATAATTGCCAGAAGTCTAAAAAAATCTAAATCAAATTGGATAATTTTCAATCCTTTCCAGTAAGGCCTCAGAGTAACCAGGGGAATAATATCTGTGGAAGAAACCACACAATATACATTAAAATCCATATTTAAGGGTTTACAGCCTTATAATAGCATTCTGGCATTGTGTTTTATTGCTAATATAAATGTGAATGAACCTGACTATCTCCTCAGGGTAACAGCTGTTGATTGCATTAATATATTCCTGAATTTCAGAACCAGGTTCTGCTTTGATCTCCTGTACTTTCTTCAGACCACCGCTGGTGACGAACAAGCGTCGTGCTTTACTGTCATGAGGAAGAACCTTTAAACATACAATATGAGGAGAAAAAGAAAAGCTGAGGCCCTTGAACAATTAACCTTGTGCCTAACCAATGCAGCTTTCATAATAGGTGTGGATTGTAAACATTACTGTCCCATTACCTTACTGAACTGGCAGATGACGTGTTTAAGAATGTTGCTAGGAGCGTCATACAAAAGAGGTTCGAGTGCTGGCAGATGAGTGCACTTTTGAAGGATGCTCTTTAAGGCCTTCTTGGCCTGTTTTGAGTACGTAAACAAAGCAAAGAAGAGATAACGGCTAACATGCACACATTCTGTCTTCTTGAATGGCATCAGTAAAAATTATATACCTTTATCAGCTGCGACTTCACTTTTAATGAAGCTGCTCACCTTGACCTGCAGGTCCTCTGAGCGTTCAGTGTTTAAATATAAATATAGGAGTTTGGGAAGTACATTGGCAACAGCAACAGCTCGTGCATGCTCAGGTGTGTGTCGACCGATCTGGCCAAGTGCCCAAGCTGTAGCTGCCTTGATATGATCTTCTTGCTCCTCCTCTAGGCAGATAGCCAACTGTGACACACCCTACAGGAGCCGAGAATCAAACATGAACAGTTGAAGAGAGCAGAGGAGAGTTAATTTTGAAATAATTGTATGTCAATAAAATTCATGTTTTACATATGAGTTTATAAAAGAATGTGCTCAGTGTTCCAGTATAACAGGATGCTTCTGTAGGTCAATTGGTAAATCACTGGGTTAGTAGCGCAAATGTTGTGCGTTCAATTCCACACATACTGCCAAAATGTATAATTTGTACTGTAAGTTGTTTTGGATAAAAGCATCTGCCAAATGCATGAATGTAATGTAACAGACCTTAGATACAATCACAGCCATGGCTAGGTTCTCGGTGTGTGCGGCCACATAGCCCAGCATCATGATCCCCGGGAGGCGTACATTCCCCCTGGAGTCCCCAAGGTAGTCAATCACAGCCGCTACGCCCCCCACATTCACTATAAGCTGGGCCAGCTGAGTAGAAAACACATGTGAACCAGTGTGACATAATGACAAATAATTAGGAGGAAGTTGAAGGAGGCAGACCAACCAAACAAGCAAAACAATTTTAGGCAGGTAAAAAAAACTGGGTGACGCAACGACTGTGGGGTTTCCAGCTGTCTGTTTCCTGTGCTGCGCTGGTGATAAATAACAGGCCCACATTTTCCATGCTTTACAGACTAGCTGCCTCACACCGTGTTATTTAAACAGGGGGTGTCAAAGAGCTGATAAAACGGAGATTCCAACGTTACCCGAGCATCTTGAACTCATTTAGCGGGTATGTTGTGCATGCGGTAGGTACCTCGGGGGTGTGTTTTGTGATTTCTCGAATAAGAGTGGTGGCGTTCTTTCGAACGCACTCATCCGGGTCCTTTAGGCAACCCAGCGCTGCAGGAAATATCTCAGCCTCCACAACCATCTCCGCTACGTCCACAGAATGTTTGGCTATTTGGCCGAGAGCTGAGAAAACCTGCCTCTGTACAGTGCAGAAGGAAGGGTTTGGAGAACAGTACAAGAATATAGGCTTCCATGCCTGATGCTTACAGACTATGCATCACTGTGCCACCTACCTTTAATTTGGAATCAGGGTTTAGAATCATCTGTGCTAAGTAAGGGATGGCCCCTGTGTCCACCACTGATTGAGCCAGCTCAGGAGAGTGCTTGGCTATGTCGCTCAAAGAAGAGGCTGCAACCCTCTTTAGGGCGATTTCAGGCTCCTGGATACACAAGACGAGTAGAGGAACGACTCCAGCATCTACCACTGCCTGAGCCAGCTCTATAAACACAAAGACAGAGTTTTATTGAACTAATTTGGAAAAATAATCAATTGGTTAGAAACCTATTTTGATGCATTGAAAACCTTTTTGGCGCAAACTTACGTGCATTATGTCTGGCAATGTAACCCAGCGCCCAGGCAGCAGCCTCTTTGACCCCAGGGTCAAACTCCTCCAGGGAGATTGCAAGGGCGTCCAATGCGCCACAGTCCACTACGGCCTGGGCCAGCTCAGGGGAGTGTTTAGCAACAGCCCGAAGAACAAATGCTGCAGCTTTCTTATAGAACCGCTGTATTTCTCAATCCCCAGTATTCCAGAGGAGAACGGCAAAAGAAAATGAGGTACAGAAAGACTAAAATGCTTATGAATCACCATTAATGAATCATAAGTCCATATATCACATGCTGAATCATTCAGTCAGAACAAAAGACCTCCTCTGAAAAGTGTTTTATAGGTCTCTATAACTCTATCTCACCATATTACAATTTTAATGAGTTTTAGCACAAAACGTTTTCCAAAATAAACAGCTTTCAGTTTTTGCTTTACTGGGTTGAATGTACTCAAGGCAGCGCACAAACATGTTGTAGTCAAACCAACTTTTAGTTATCTAGATATCAAATAAAAGAATAAAGAATATAGGTAAACATATTACTTTCACTTTACGATTATCATAAAACATTTACGACCAAGCTTTAAAATAAGTGCATAAAAATATAACAATTTGTTTGATCAAAATAGCTAAAGGTTAGCTTGCTGGGCTAACAGTGTTAATGGAACATTTTTATAATGTAATTTAGGTATGAAAGTTTGACACCTGAAGACAAACCTTTTCATTCAAATTAAAGTTACGAGATTCAGCTGAGATTCAGCTAAAGAGGCTCTTACGTTTTGCTCCGCCAGGGAATACACAAGCTGAGGAAGAATGTCTCCTTTTACTACAGCCTCAGCCAGGTCATCGTTATAGTTGGCAAGCCTTCCGAGAGCCAGAGCTGCTGTCTGCTGAATAGTTGGGACCGCATCCAAAAGGAGAGGCCTCAAAAGGGACATTACACCTAAGCCAAAGAGAGCGAGCACATTTGTGCAGGGAAGAAAACAGGAATGAAAGACACTTCAGAGCAGATGAGGATACACTTGATTAAAATTCCTCAAGTAATAAAAGCACTTAAATAAAACGTTTAAATGACACGTTCATCAAAGACGCAAAAGAGAACAGGGGTAATGTAAATATACAATTTCTGTAATATAAAAAAATGTTTTGTAAGACATTTCATCCAGAAATATTAATGTGCAAGAAAGGTTTATTTGTCAAAGTGAAACTGATAGAGATTTAGATAAAACTAAACACTGGACCCCTGCTTTCTTTTTTCCTCATCTGTGCCGAGTGTTTTAATAAAGAGGGTTTAGAATATTCTCTTCTAAACTGTGCATTGTATGTTGAGAAGGGGTAGAGTTGGGCGAAACTGTAAATTAATATAAAAACCTGTTTTTAGCCGTTTATATTATACAGTCATCCTAAGCATGTGCCTTAATTGTTATAGTACATGGCCTGTACATAATTATATGTTAAATAAAATTCTAAGCTTATTTGTTATTACAACATTATCCACACACACACACACACACACACACATACATACATAATATTAGGATAATACACTACGATTGTTTCCATTATTCATAAGTCTAACTTCAAATGTTTTTAACGTAAAGTTTATAACAACTCACCAGCATTTTGAAGTATTTCAATATTTTGTGGTCTTGTTGCAAGTTCTGCTACGGTTTGCACAAATTGCGTTCTTGCTTTCTGGTACTGCTCAAATACTGGAAATGAATCAATTTGTCACATAATTATATATTATGAACTTTTTAATATCATCCTTCCGCGGAACGGACTTACCTTGCAAAACCTGCCTCTGACTCATATTTATATTAAACTGGTGAGCGCAACAAAAACTACACCCACTATTATTAGGAAACAGCGTTTGTTGTGTCTTTGGGTTTAGAGGAGGCGTCAAACCGTTGTCCTGGCAACAAACCGGAAGTGATATTCACGGCGTTCGTGTGGTGTGCTATCAGTTGCGGTTGTTCTACTGCTGGTCCACAATGAAACGTGCATTTCAGATCAAATTATTGTTAATGCGAAACCCAATTGATATCCAGACTAATCGCATGTTAAATAATCCCAAATTATCTTCGGATATTAAATGGGATGCAAGAACAGTCGCTGAAAGTGGGATTGCGGAAAGTAGCAGCTGCGAGGGCGAACAGCTGCCCCCATAGATGCTGCATGGTTACCTTAGAGACAACTGCAGTCAGAGCAGCAGCGCGGTTTAGAAATTAATATTAGTCGTCGTATTTTCGCATCTTCTGTACAGACATGTAATCAGCAATAAAACGAGTGCTTGCAAGTGTGTATAGACAAATGCCAACTTTTTATTAGTAAAAAGCAGCGGAATACAAACTTTCAGTGTGTTTACTTGAAAGAGTTGTGACTCTGATTGTTTTTAAGATTTGTAAAAGATTGTTATACTTTTCAAACTCCAATTATTCCAATTATTTTCAAGATTTATCAAAACATAAATTCTATGATATATATATATATTCTGGTCGTCTGTAGACTTCTGTTTGCGCGCTTCCAGTCGCTGTCTACACTAATTTTAGTAACATGACAAATGTCCAACCCTTTCACCAAGTACTGGACACATTGTGAGTTGTCTACGGCAGTTTTCTTGTTTTTTTATATTTGTATTTAACACAGTAAAATGTCTTGTCATTTAAATTGTACAGTTCTTACAGTTATTTTTTATATTGGCTATTTGCTATGGTCTTTAAAAAAATCTGGCCTTCACATTCTAACGCAAGGTTGAGGAGTTCACGTCAACCTCAATGTCACTTCTGATAAGGGGTTCTCACCAGAGCGAGACTGAGATTTATCACCATTCCTTGCAAAGAAACTCATCTGCCCACTGATCTCGCCCTGTTTGCAAAAGTCGAAACTGTTTGCAAAACTGATCTTTTGTTTTTAGACGTAGACCGATGATTTCTAATGTCAAAAACTAAACGTAATATTGTCATTGGCTTTGTCTTAATTTGAGTCACCATCATTTAGGATCTGTTTAGAGTATTCTCTAAAAAACTTAACTAATCTTTTAAACAATTTTGTGTTTTATAGCCAACATGAGTATTATAGGCTACTGTTACCTATAATAACTCCCCACATAATGCCAGAATCGTGTTAAACCTGTTACTATGTGCACTATAGTGACTATAACTGATACCAACTGAAAGATTTCTTTACCAAGCAGACTGTTTCCTAAGTATAGCAGATTCGGTGCATACCCCAGTTAAATAACTAGATACATTCCCTCAGTGTGACCGCAAATAAATTTAATGCTAAACGTAGTTTTACGTCGGTAATAATAATGTGTATTTTCTCGCCCGCTTCTAAAGCTATTTTATCAATAACTTGTTCTTATTAAGTATATTCGCCTTCTACACCGATGTTGATCATAAATGTTTTAGCAAATTCATCCAAAATATTCAAGTCATACGATAGATGTGTAGCATGCCGTTTTAGTGTAGTTAAGACAATGGTGTGGAAATGAACATGATAAACAAGCCATAAATCGATTGTAGCAACTACATCATAATATCTACCCTAACAGATTGTATCTGACATAATCGACTGGACATGGTCACAGGTTAACCGGATGAGCTGCACGCAGATGGGGACTTACCAGTCGGTGTGGGTGCACGTGTCTAAACCTAGATTAGATGCAAACTCCGGAAAGTAAAGTCTAAAAATGTCCACGACACATTTATTCATTATGCTAAAGCTTTTTATTTTTCAGAAACGGAATAAGTTCAAAACTCTTGTGCACAGAAGGCAAAATGTACGAAACGCATTGAAGCTCTGCTATACGTTTCATTAAACCCTTAACCACCCCTTGGGACTGATTCTATTTCTTAAATATTATGCATCCGTTTATCCCCATTTAATCCCCATTTCGGATTCACATCGGATGTTCTGTGCTGCCATATCTATGAATAAAATCACAGAATATTACGTACTTTGTTTCTATAAACGATTTTATTTATCGCAATCGACGTTACTAATTGAGAGATAGGCTACTGAAAGGAAACAGGATCCTCTGGTCACTTTGAAACGGTTTGTATTGTGCTATATGTACATTTTATACAATTTAACCGAATTAATAATAAAAGCCCTTCTATTGACCTGTAAAATAAATATACATTTTAACAGAAATTCAAGAAAACGTTTAACATCTGTCTTTGAAGTTGTTTTAGCTACATTTCTTCCTAATTTATGCAGTTAAAAAACAACTGGGCAACGAGAACGTGTAAAATGTTTTATTTAGACGTTTATACTGTGCAACAGTCACACTACAATAGCTGTCAATAGTCTACAATTGACCAATAAGACAAATGAACACTGAAGACATCCAAATGTAGTCCAGAATGAGAAGTGGGGCGTTTAAACAGTGGCCGTTTTGTTTTCTATGGACAAACTCGTGTATGCAATGGTCTGAAAAGCAACTTTAAGCTGGTTGTGCATGCTGTACAGGCCTGGAACATGACCTCGAGATAAACTGTTTCGTCAGAAAAAATAAATGACTCAAACCTACAGATTGGAGCAAATCGTAACTTAACTGCAAAAACTAAATTAAATTTTTCGAATAATAAAAATCACTGCGCCGATTAGAACTTAAAAATGAGGGTTTTTTTTCAGAACACACGGGCCTAACACATCTTTTTTTTGTCCTTTACATTTGTACACATTTATTCTTTGATACAATCTTAAAAGCCTGCTGAATATACCAGGAATGTTTAGTAACTACCCCAGAAAGCAAACTAAAAATCAAAGTAAATAATTTTATGCTTCGACGAACATTATAATACACGTAAAATACGAGCAACATACATCGTCTCCGTTTCTTTAGGAAATGTCGACCTAAAGTAAAAATATATAAAAGGTAAAAATTCTGTCATTTCAGCAACCAGAACCGTTTCTAAATGCTCTGCCCTCAACTTTTCAACCAAATAGGCCGATATGGTTTTCACAATCTTAGAAAATCCAGCAATGCATCGAATGAAGTGCGTCACTTTCACTACGTTAAAGTTACATGCTTAATATAGTGATAATAATGGCAAAAAGAACCTAAATTATACTACGTTGGCATGGAAATAGCTGGATTATATCTGGCGTTGGCTTCGACAGGTTGTCCCTTATCATCCCGATGACGTTGAAGAGCCGTTCACCGCTGTCTTTCGCACTTTGTTACCAAAGCTGAACTGTCGATTCGCACTTGTCATCGTGGAACCGTTAACGGGATTGGAAATATGGCTGAAATGAGACTGTGAAGGCTGCACCAGTGTGCTTGGACTAGGCAGAGGGGAAGAGGTGGATGGAACTCCAGCGGGACTGCTCGCCTTATCGCTGGCGGAGTCGCTTTCTGAGCGGTTTGTACTGTTCACGCCATCTTGCGGGTGGGTAATCTTCATTTTCTTACAGCTGGGCCGCACTCGGTATTTCAGAGGCAGTGGTCCATTCTATGTGGTGTGCGAAAACAGCTGAGTGAATTATTCAACGCTGGTTGCTTAAAACAATTTATAATCCAAGAAAATAACTAATCACTAATAATAACTAATGATGCTTCCTTAAATAGACATTTTTAACAGTAAAAAGAACTAATCATTTGAGTGTATACCCGTCTCCATGTGTAGATGTAGGCAATGTCCATTAAAGTGTAGTAATCCTTCAATGGCTCATCCTCATACATAACTTCAACCTATAGAACAAAGCACAATATTAAACCGATGCATCCCAGAAATGTCACACTGTCATGCAAGATAAAACACACACACTTTCAACGCTGTTCTTTGTAAATACGACTCTTAAGTTCTCTAGAAAATCTTAAATTCTTTAGTAAGAAAGTTCCAGAAACTGCCCCATCCACAAAAAAACTACTTCCATAAACTCTTAGATTATATTACCTGAAATGTCGGAGGTATATCCATTTTACTTCTCAGAAACTTTCTCAAATGCATCACTGTCATGGCAGCAGGGCACTGCAAGTATCTTTTATTATGAACCTGTGCAGGCAAAACAAATGAATAAATAATGCATTATTCAGATGCTATCAATAATCAAAAATAGATCAATCTATTTTTCTCCATTATCACATGGAAAAACGTCAATCCTGTAGAAAAATTCAATTGTAGATATCAATTACCTCTTCTTTTTGCCTCTCATCTGTACAACCTGACTGCGGTGCTCTGAACATGAAGTACAACAGTTATAAAATAAGTACAAGTAGTTCATGTGTAAATACAGTACATCATACAATGCAGAATGTGTCATTTACAGTAATGCTAAGAATTTCCTCTTACAACAAGAGGAAAAACATTGTTTAAACTGCATGTAAAAATATAAATCATATAACAGATGTCACATACCTTTGATCAAAAAACTCAATTGACAGACTGATAATTTCATCATCTGTGATGATTCGCTTATCTTCATCAGCCACTTCCCCTCGATCTTCATTGGATCCATTTGCAGCTTTGTAAAAACAAAACAAATCACAACTTGAATATAAACAATTATGAATTAAACATTTGTACTGAAGAGTTGAACAAATTATTAACGTTTTTTTTAAACACTCACCATCGACTGAAGGGTGTTCGGCATAAAAATCTCTCCTACGCTTCATCTCATCTGCACAAAAAAGACACTTGGACATCAGTACTCTCTTGTAAATAATCACAAACAAATGATTATGCGTTTTCAATGTTTTGACATACTTTTGAAAAGACCAGGGACCAACTTGTATACAATGTCCTGTAGAGTTTTGTCCGATCTGTGAAGCAGCAGCACAATTTTGAATGATTGTTAGGTTAAATTTTAATTATTATTAAGCTGTGACCAGTTTAAATGTACATTATTTTTAACTGACATAAAAACAGGATTGACGGATGAACAGAATGTATAGAAAATACAGTCTTTTATGAAACAAACACTGTAAAGTAGAAACAGACAGTTCTTAAAAGGTTACCTAATATTGAGAAGTGGCTTTGTTTTGTGGACCTGAACGTCACATATGGGACAGTATTTACTGGTTTCCATGTAGCGGACAATGCACATTTTACAAACTGAGGATCAGAGACATAGATAAGATAAGAACCATGTCCTATATATTTTGCATGACATACAATTTTAAGATGGAATTACTTATAATAATATAGTTAACCTAATATACTCACATGAGTGCAAGCATTCAATAATTGTGGTTGCATCTATGAAATATCCCCCACATAAAACACACATCAAATGGGGATTAAGCTCTGTAATCTTGATCCTTGTTGTGCGATGCATCGTCATGGGATGGACAAGATCCTGCAGGAGTATCAATGAACAAGTGAACAATCTGCCTGAGGAAAAAAAATAGACTTTTAACATCTTAATCGCTTGCAAAGACATTTTTAACTAAAGCATCTGGTGGACTACGCGGGTGTTAAACACCAAAACAACGACCTTTCGGATTAACACACAAGTGTTCGGAGTTGTGGAAGCAAACAACTGCTTTACTTAGCGATTATTCTGTTCAGTGAGTCTAAATTAGATTCGAAAACACAGCAAGACGGTCGGCTGCAAGATTCAAAATATCATAATGAAATGCATAATTCAGTCATTTGGAAAAATGATTCGCCGTAAGTGACTTGACTTACGGTTTCTATAGCAACTCTAACCACGTTACGTGGCAACGCGCAGAGCCCTGAAACTGAACGTTTCACGCTGTCGCCTACTTTGAATACAGTAAAATTTACATTCAAAACACAAATTTCCGGTAATTACAGTTTTTTATTGTCTTACTGTTGTGTATTTTCTAATCAAATTTAAAATTACAGTCTGTCATATGATCTTGTTTAGAAAAACCGAATGACAGAACAGACTAAAACACATATTTTAAACCAGACAGCAGGTAGAATAACCAGTTCACGCTGTTATTGGCTTTTCTCTAACGGTCCTGTTCTCCTGTTAAAATCCTCCATTTTCCATAAATGCTGCTTGCACAAAACTGATACCCGTTTGACATCATAACTGTCGTCATGCGTTGCTATGTAATATACTGTTTTTCATATGTTAACAAAACCTATTTTGAAACATCATATGTCGGGAGATTCACGTCGCGACAACAACAAGTGCTCTACCTCGCATTGGGACCTCGCATTAAAGCGAAAGGGTAAGCAAAAACTAACGGCTCGTCTTTGTTCTGGTCGCTATACTCCTGCTGGTAGTAAAGTTACAAACTAGGTTTTGAAAAGTTATTAGCTTGCTCGCTGTCCAAGAAAACCTTGCATGACATATGGCGTCATCGAGCTATGACAGAAAAACATTAAGGCATCTGACAATACTCTGATGATTCTAGGGGACACTTTTATAAGCACCTGGCACAGCAATGCTTATGTTATCAGACGCGAGAGGCTGTATCTTTTTGTGAGGTCATTACATATACATGTACTTATGCCATCAACAAAGCCCATAAGACTTTCTAACAAAGATCTAATTTGCCCTTGCTTATCAAACTAAATAAATGCTTAGCAGAGCAGTAAATAATTAAATAAGTAAGATGTTTACTAGTAAAAAGAACGTCTTTGCGGTTTTTGTTTTGCTCACTATAAAAATGTTGCCCAACTGCGTGTGTTGCCTAACAGCGCTTCAGTTTATATATATAAAACAAGACACTCTGACAGGACAAAACAGGACATATTATAATGCTGCTGCTTTAAAACACATGCTCCTAAACACAAAAAGTAAATAAATGACAAAAGGGCCCTGCTTGAATTTGACAATTAAAAAGTAATAACAAAGCCACGTGAACAAAATGCAGACGTTTTAATGACAGAGTGAACCTGCAATGTCTGCCCTGCAATGTATTTTTATGTATTATTTACAGAAACATCAACAATGCTAAGAGACAGTGTCAACGTCATCATTCCATAACACGTCACTTACAGATTTAGCTTTGACGTCCAGAACTTGAGTCAGCAATGGGGAAAGGCTTCAGTTTCTAAAATAAGACGCCAGCGAGTAACTTTAATTATAAAACAATTATGAAAATTCACAGACTAAGTCCAATATTAAAACATAGTAGTTTGCGTGTCATGTGACAGTACAGTCGGATTTCCACGCAAGACATCTAAATAAACTATAACTAATTCCTAAGCTTATTTTTTAAATTTTGTTTGTTTTTACTTAAAAGGTAAAGTCATTAAGTAATGTTTATTAATGGCTATTTGTCAAAGTCCATGAACAAGATATGTTTAGGTCCATATAAACCTTTCTACAGCAGCATTCTTTATATCATCTATAAATGACAGAAACCATTAAGAAACAGTAGAAAAAGGTTTATTTAATAGCTGAGGTTATACACGTTTGCTGGTTTATTATCACACGTCGTCCGTAGAGCGAGTGTCTGTTGTCAACCGTTGCAAGCTTTGCCCTGTTCCTCCGACAAACTGACTAGGCTAAGTTACCATGTAAATTTAAGTTAATAAATCACACAAATGAGCACCATTCAGCTCAACAATGACTTAATCAGGTCACAGACACCGTACAGATCGCGTATCTATAAAATTGTGTCAGTGCTCAATAAGACAACAAACAGAAAATCTATTTGAAACTAGCCTCACACAAACAGTCGACCCGTCTGGTCTGCGACTTTGTGCACACATCAGGATTCATTAATAACTTAATCGTTTCAATTGACAAGAAACAATAAATAAATAGATGACGCCAATAGCTGAATATCGTACAACTAAATACGAATCATTCGAGCGAGCAGGACAAATATTCTTACGATAAAATAACTAAAATCTATAAGCACGCGGACAGACAGAGACAATGTTGCCTGCGCGAGCCTGTCAGTTCCCGCATCCACATTTCCATTTTACGCTCGCAAAACACAGATACATAAAGCACAGCGGCTCTGAAATTAGACATTGGTAAGGGATGATATCGAAGAACACGTACCTTATAGCGCTGGGGTGGACGATCGAGCTAGGAGGCGGTTAGACAATGAAAGTTAGAAGTCGATCAGTAGAAAATGAATACGAGCCAAGCGGCCATCTTGAAAAAGGCTGCAGACGCTGTCAATTGCAATAAGAGAACGGTGGAGCGGGGCACATTTCAATAATAAAAAAGAGAAAGGGTCCGATTCTCGATGTGTGCGCCGCGCCTGGTTGCCGATTTGTAAGATGTTTTGTATTTTGCCCTCCCCGCTAGTAAAATGACCGGACTGGAGCGCGTTTTCTCTGCGCTAGCTCCCTCAGTCGTCTCTTTGAAAAATGCTGCGCTGATGGTTCAGTGGAAACTGACACCGTCCCCAAAATGGCTTGTGGTTCGACCGCCCCGTGCGTCACGTGATCTAATTCCTTAAGGGTGGCCTGGGAATATGTGTCGGTGTATTTAGCTCCGCTCACGTTTTACACATAACAAAGAATTACGTTTTAAAGTGTGTTCGACTGTCCAGCACATAAGGTATACACAACAGGAATTCCTATTCGTCAGTTTTGAGTCGTGTACTTTGGCCTGTAAAATGATCCGTTTCTGTCAGCTGCTCTTAATGAATGGGATTCATTAATGACACATTAACCTGCTATAAAACGCAAATTCATCTGGATTAGGGTTAAAGAAATAACACGAAGACGTAGAGTAAACAATTCACACAGCCAATCACATGCTCAGACATGGCAGACCAGACGCGCTTGAGAATTTATTCATGCTGGGCGGTGAATGTGATGCCGAGGGCAGCACAACGTTGAATGAAATCTACTCACGTTTCCTTCACGCCCAGGAGCCCTTCTGAAATACGCAGGTTTCCTTCTCAATAATTATTCCAACCATACAGTAACATCATTCCAACGGCCTTTATTTGCGATTAAAGCTGCTTTGACACTTACGTGTTAATTTATTGTTATTGGCCGCTAGAGAATTGGATGTACACAATGTTTTCCTTGGTTCGAGAAACAGGATCCAGTGGTCCTGGCATTAATATTGGATAGTTATGCTACTATAAAAATGCCAGTTGTCAGGAAGCACACAACAATGCAAAGACTGAGCACTGAAACAGCACTACGCAAAGGCACGCGTCTTTATATAAAAAGGTTTGTTTTATTGTAAATCCTATGACAAACATCACAACGAATAGTCGACATGCAACGAATAAAGAAAGATCGGT
>JAZGTI010009070.1:0-19308 GCA_036877585.1 Botia kubotai | reverse complement strand
AAGGTCTAGTTAATTCTCACTGATGAGACTGTGGGCGTACAAAAGACAAAAAGGCAGAGAAAGGCTAATCTAACGTTTTGTACACTGTAATATCTAGATTACCTTTAGCTGCATCATGACTGTATTTGTGGTTTAGACAACAGCATCTTCTTTGTTCATTGTTTTCATCCGTTCTCTCACTCTGCATTTGCTTCATTATTATAATGTAAGCTTTCAGCTTCAGCGATTCTTTTTAACGAGACGGCCGCTGACACAGATGAATGACAAAGAGCTTGAGGACAGACTCAGAAAGTTACAGCTCGGTACCAGTTTCTTTCAAGTACGCGAGCGCATATCTTAACGATACCGCACACGCGTGTGCATATTTCTGGGGCTTGAAAGAACAACGGCGCTCCAGTCATGTTCCCTATGAGTACAATAATAAAGATCAATACTAACATTGAGAGGGTCCATTTGACAAAGGGCTTCAAAGCACTGATGTATGGGGACGCCCACAGGGGACCCGCATGAATATAGAATGCGTGCGTGTGGGCTGCAAGCTCATTCCATTATAGGAGAGCAGAGGAACGAGAAAATGACGGCTGGTTCAAGGGGCTCAATCACTTTACGGCAAAGCCTCTGAGGAAAGTGCATTAGAGGACAGTGTGACTTCCAACCGAGTGCAAACGTGTGTAATTAAGTGCATGAATGGGAGATTAAGCAAATTAAAATGATTAACGCGTTATGAGGACGAGAACATCACGTATGGGTCAGTTAAGAGGATGGAAGAAGTCGGACAAAAGAGCTCTTTAGTGATGAGGACAGATATATAAAAATAAAAGAGATCGCAAACGAATGAGAAACCAAAGAGAGAGAATACGCAACAAAGAACTTCAAAAGAGTGAAATGGAGAAGGTTGGCGACAGCGAGAATAAAAGCAAGTAAGAGAAGCAGAGCTAGACTTTCTTTTCAAAATGTTTCAGATTTATAGGACAGGGCACTGCGCGTTCCCTCCTCGTGTGCAGCGATATGTAACGGTGAACGAAACAGAAGTGCAAAAAGGGCGCGTGTACACAAGCATGACAGGGGACGTGGCCTTGGGGTGGTAGGCAGGATTAATTGCCCCTGGCACCCAAGGATGGGCAATTCATTGCCCAGGTTGGCGCCTGAAGGATGGAGGCGGGGTGAAGGGGCGTGGGCGAGGGGTTAATTAAACTCTGCAGTGTGAGACACTCTAATTAATTACTTCAGTTCCCCTTCCCTAATTTAATGTGCCGAACACTTCCTGTTTTATTACGTTCTTCCCCATGAGGGTGTCATACCACTGATTAGCCTCACAGCCTCAAAGCCTCAAATGACTCCGGCCGGTCAGGCTGGTTGAGACCTCAGAAGTGGAATGGGCGAGGTGCTAGTTAGGTACTAGTTAGGGTTACAGCTGATTAGCCTCATAGCCTCAAATCGCTCTACCCGGTCAGGCCTGTTGAGACCTGGTCCTAGTTAAGGTTCTGCCTGCGGGTATAATGAGGATTAAAAGCCATTTGTTTGAGGCTTCAAAAGCTGTGGGTGATCACAGAAATGTTTGCATCAGACACGGAGGAATGCTAACATTAAAGTTTGTCTACCCTGCTAATGGCTTTATCTTTGATCATCCCAAAATCCCCTGCAACCTCGATCACATCTAAAAACACGTCTCTTTTTTGAAGTTCACACAGCGATGGGTGATGTGTTCTCCATGCCTTGAAGTGAATGCCACGGGGCAAGACGGGCCACTGGGGACACATTATTTTCGGGTCAGTTTTATGGCGCAATTTTACAGCCAGGTTTTGATGTCTACCTACTTCGGTTTGAAAGCAAAAATAACATGCTGCGTGCACGGGGTGTGAGGCACTACTGTGAACCATTTTGTCCTTGAACACAAATTGGAATTTGCGTCGGGTTGCCTAGACATCAGTTTATTAGCAGGAACAACTGGTTTATTTACAGATATTAAAATGCACCGTGGGGACCTGAGACACAGCATGAGATACAGTGAAAAAGACAAAGTTTAAAAGGACAACAGATGCTCTGAGAGAGATGTATCTGTGCCGGTGTTTAGCGTTTGATGACAATCAGCGAGTGTGAAAAGATCCTATTAAGTGTTTGTTATTAAAGAGTCCAATCCCTCAGACCCTCTCTTCACAAAATCACATCGTGTCAGTGGAAGTCTTATCTTATCAGAGCTCGGCCACATCTGAGTCAGTTAATCAGAAAGACCGATAATTCGCCGAGTATCATTATCAGATGAGCCAGTGTTGGTTTAAATATAAAGATTTATAGAGACTTTCATTGCAGACATAAAACAGGAAGTTATGGTGCGTATTTACTATCAACAACAGCGTATCAAGCTGCGCGCTCGTTGTAGGGAAGCTTCCAGTCAATAAGACGGATTGTTTGGCTGTGGCTGGACCATGTGTGGTATCAGCTAGGAGCTCTAATGTGTGGCAGATGGGTGCCATAAAGAATGTCTTGGGTTAGTTTTGGCTGAGCCTCTGCCGAGCGCACACCTGGGGCACCGAACCGGCCCGTTAGCATTCCAGAGGCGTTCCTTGAGAAAACAACAAATCTTCACAAACTTCACCCCTTATACGAGGGCGAAAGTGTTGACTGTGCACTGCTGGACTGTTGTTGTCTCATTTTCTCCGTCCTTTTCACTGACTCCATGCTGAAAGTAAGCCAGATCAGAATGACCTTCAACAACTTCAGCACCACTGGGACTTAAAGGATAAGAGAGGAGACAGGGAGAGAGAGAGAGCAAGAGAGAAAGAGAGAGAGAGAGTGAGAAAAGGAGGAGGAGGAGCTAACGGAATAGAAAAAAACATGGAAAATCTGTTTCTGGAAAGCAGTGGTGCGCATAGCCGACTGCGACAAGACAGATGACTCTCCTTTCTATCTTTTTCATTCCCGCTGACCTGATCAGAGATGACCCCCCACCAGGATTAAATGAGGGACACACTGTAAAGAAATCACACAAAAGAAGTAACCTTTGATTTTACATCCGCCATAAAGGGAATGAAAACCGGCATGACGTGGTGCTTACGGCGGAAATTTAACAGATAATGAAACCCGACCCAATCTCCTGACACACTGGGGCTCTCATCACGCCAGATCAGCTCCTAACTCAAGATCATTAATGTTTCATTTCGTTTTAGAAGTATTATCCGTGATTACAACAGACCCGGAAAATATCTGCTTAAAATCTGGTTACGTTTCAATTCAGGGCATGTGAAACTAGGGTGGCGATGGCCTAAAGGAATTATTCACCTCAAAAAACAACAACTCTGTCATTATTTACCTAGCCTGGTGTTGCTCCAAACCTGTAGGCTGTATTTCTTTTTTCAGAGGAACACAAAAGTTATTCATATAGATTGTTTTTCATACAATGACAGTTCAGTTCAGTGGTGACAGTGAGCTGTCAAGCTACATAAAAACACACCAGAAATATAGCCCACATGAACTGCATTCCCAGTTTTCTGAAGCCACATTATGGAATTTGGACCAAAAGACCAAATTTATAAATGACCAAAATCGACTTTCATCTACTAATTACTCTCATTCATTACCTTCAATGTGACTCAAATTAAATATATTGCCATGCGTCTTTTTTTAATATTGTGGCCAAATAACATCTTACAAGTTTGGAATGACACAAAGGTGAAAAAATAACAACAGAATGTTTAGATACAAAGTAAATATAAAGATTTGAGAGGGAGACAGTAAAGTATTTTTGGCTGAGAAACACAGACAATGTTATCTGTACTGGCTCAGATCCCTCTCTATATTGAATCTTTAGATACACCCTCCACTTTCCTATCTGTTTGTCTCCGTATGAGTCTATGCACCTGCTACAAGCCAGACAAGGTGGGGAATGAATGTTTAGTTAAAACAAATAGTACAATTGAAGTTCACCAAGTTAAAATCACAAAATAAATGCAATCGAATGGCCAATAGATTAATCATGCATGTAAAAACACAGGTTCTTTAGCAAAGTAATACCTTCACATTTAACATATACAACCAGTACTATCAAAAAGTAAATATTCTGTATATATTTTAACTGAAGGCAATCATTTGTAACCGATCAGCATTGATTCCTGACTGGTTTTGATCCCAATCCATCCATGCTTCAATACGAAATCAATTACTGATTCTCAATCACAGTTACTGTCTTCAAGCAAGTCGTTTAGCCTCGATTTACTAGTTGCTGTGGACAAAAAGTGTCTTAAGTGAAAAACAAGCAAACCGGCTAGTTAATCCCAGCAAGCAATCACTACTCTCTAACAGCAGGGAAATTGGGGATGTTGTTTTCTCTCTAGAACAATGTAATTATCATACCAATCACAGCACAAGCAGTAAACACAGCCGTGTGGTGACTCCCATTCAATATGCATGGGGCCGTTCAAATATCCCCGCCCGCTATCTGAAGTAAAATCCGAGAGGCTGAGAGAGAAGGAAACTAAGCGGCAGAGTTAGGCAGCGAGAAAAGGGAGGGGTGGAAGTGCACGTAAGCTGCCTACAAATGACACACTGCAATCATAAACTGTGCCGCGACGCTTTGCTTTCTCGTTTCGCACCATTTCGTGGCTGAAGTATGAATACCACACCGGAGAAAGCGGCTTCAGTTAGCGATTGGGCGAATATCGCGTTTCTATGGCACTTCTGACAGACTTCTACTCCGCACAAAGCTCCATTACAGCCGCGTCTCGACATCGGAGAGCGCGTCAAATCTGGACAGACACATACCTGATCTTACTGGAGACAACGGTTTCAAATCAGTGTCGATGATATAAGGATTTTGCGATCTATCATTGCAAAGAAAGTCCGAAGGTTCGTTTCCTCGTCACTTTGCCCAAATAAACTGTAGCCCGGAGCATACATCGTGGACAATGTAGCCTTTGAGCCTGACGAAGCGGACACTCTGGATTAATTTCCACATTTAGTTATGCTGGCAAGACGTATAGTCGTATTATTGGACGAGGTTCACGAACGAAGGCGAGCTAGACATCGGATTCAGATAATATCGTCTTGATGCGTCCAGGATTGCGCTGGTCATTACATTGAGGCTGCTTTTTGAAGTCCAGAGGACCGAAAAGACATCCAACCGCATGTTTTGGGGTAAATATACTCTGCTCTATCATATACGCATTGTGGCATAAAGTTAAGCTTTGCGTTGCAACTTGATATTTAATTATTCATGCAGGTTTCAAGTCACCGTGGGAGCACCAAAGTTTAAATGTTTTACATGTGAACGCCGAGATGTTGGTCTCTAATTTGCATCACCGATTTTGTTTTCATAGATAATTGGTTAAAATGACACCTGCTCGTTCGGTTGTGTAGATTATAATGAAACGACACCTGTCGCAATATGGTGATATTAAACTTGCACGGTCTGATCACATACGTCCTGCGGTGGCGGCAGCGCGACGCTTACAAGCATCAAGACAGATGATGGCTTTTATACGCGGAGACGGATGCGCTCTCAACGTACGGATGATTTTCTGTGTTTGGGAATGATTCAATGGCACATTACCGCCGGGCATTTTCACTCGTTTACTCGTAAATGAGGGCATGTGGCTGGAGTCCAGCATACATCTCCTTTAAATGAATCGTGGTAGTCGTGGTTACTTTCACAAACCAACTGCAGATTAAATATTTAACCAGTAATACTGACCAACGCTTTAAAATGATAATTATCACGTTTCCTTTCAAAACCCCCTCAGCAATATAAGCAATTAGTAGCCTATTATTACGTCTTTATACGCAACAACGTTACTGCCTGTACAACACACGCTATTTAGGGCGCATCTTTAGTAAACTTACTGAGTAAAAGTGCAGATCGAATAAGACATATCTGTGTCATGCAAACATCTCTCATCTCTATTCGTGAAATTGAGCAGTCACCTGTCGACTTTTCAAGCCATCACTTAACACTGAATTATTTGCTGACAGAAGTCAGAAGATTTAATAACTGTTTTCGGTTATTCAGTAATTTTCGGTTATTTTTCTGCCAGTTGTCTCAACAAAAGAAAGATTTGTTCCCTGTCAGGGTATTTTATTCAGTAGGCGCACGTGGACCTTTCTAAAATCGCACTCACATCGTGAGATTATTGGATTCAATTAAATTCCAAAGCAGAAAATCGGTCGCGGGGAAAAAGTCTACAGTCAGAATCAGATATTAGTGACGCACTCTCTTTCATTGCACAGAGCTCAGAGTAGATTAATCATTCTAGGTCATTTACCAACATACTCCCTTCATTTCCTCCACACTTCATATTAATGCGTTTAATTTCTACAGTTCCCAAGCCATGAATATATTTGAATCCACTCTCATCAAGAATTCTCCCACATTACATCTCTGTTCCTCCCCAGAGCACGTCTCCTGTGCTTTTATGCATTACTCTTTCTTTCTTCATTGACCTCAGCTTATTTATGAACTATTGCCATCAAGCTGTAACACTTTATGAGGTCTGTAAAAAGCCAAGGGAATGAATCACCACCTTGCTTTTTCTGTCCATCTCTCACCCTGTTCGATTTCCGTTTCTTCTACCTCTTTAACACTTTCTCTGGCGTGTCCACACAAACACCGTCGCATAAAGGCCTCTGGAGGTTTCAATGTAAGCTTTCAACAAGGTTAACATCTACGCTGAACAAATGGTGATCTTGAGCCTCAGAAAAAATGCTGAGACCTAAGATGTCTCGCTGGTGTGTTCTGACAGGGTCACGGTCAGCAGGGAAATCACTTAAAATACAGCAGCCGTATAATTGTGCGTGGTTAGGGCACAACTTCGATAAAATGAACGTTTAAAGCACTTCCCATATCTTTAGCATATCTCACAATGCTAAACTACACTTCTGCTGCATGTCCATTTTGCTAATCCGACTATGTGGGTCATCCCAATCATTTAGCCTATCGTCAGATATATATATCTCATGGTAATATTAATAGATATGTTTGAATATAAGGGTATGTTTGTTTATTTCTGCTAAGGGATGACACAATATCAGATTTTCACTACATGGATATCACAACCAAAAGAATTTACTGTCATGGTATTATTATGATATCTATTAAATAAAAAATGATCTCAGTTCATTGTTAATTTAGTTTATTTAGCGTTCTCTTTTTTGGCCAACGAATGATGTTCAAAATACAAGTGTAGGGACACACAGAGAGAGTTTGTAACCACTGTGGCTCTTAAGGCAAAATGTTAAGCGCGTGCAATAGCGCCACCTAGTGTGCTGGAGTGTCAACCAGATATTGACGCTGAATTATTTACGATATTATCATATGTGTCGCACTACCACTGCATCAATAATCATTTAATAAATAGTTATTAATATCACAGTTATTGTCAATACTGTATTTTGTGACACCACTTATTTCCGCACATTAAACAGTTGCGTTTACGTAAAATCAGGGTCCCAAAGCAAAACCAACTGAGAATCGCTTTTAACACCCTGTATATCCTAAACAGCAATGATTTTCAAATTAAAAAGTCATCTGTCTTTGGTGCTGCTGACATTCACAGCAGACAGAAATGGTCAGTGTACGGCTATAGAGCCCAGCCACAGAGATCCACAGGCTGCTTCGACCGCATTCGATTTCACCATAAAGCCAACAATCATTTCTCCACACCAATCAATACCACAGTTTTACACTGTCTACTGCTGATATATGGCTTGAGGAAACATAAATCAAATCGACATTAGTATGCAGTGTTGTGACAACAACTATTCAGATTGAGCTGTGCCATTTTGTGGGTGCTCCTTTACGCCCAGCAGCCCCCCTTAACAAAACAAACCAGATCATGAGAATCAGACTTGATAATGTCATGCTTCATAATGAAACCAAAGGCAATTTATTACAGCGGTACTTGACAGAAGCCGCAATGAAAACCAGCGCGGTAGGCAAGCTTTAAGAAAAATAGCCTCCAAAAATGTGCCTGGCTTTCCTTTCAATATAATTAATTAATAACGGAAGGGTTGACGTGAAAACTATATCACGCGCAGAAACCTGGTACGTTTACCAAGATGAAGGGACTGAATGTTTCATGAGGTAGGGAAATCACATTTAGAAATTTACAAAAGATGGCACTCTGTCTTATTCTTGGGCATTACTAACAAAAACACAATTAGACTGAAAGGAGAAAGATATGCTTGTTGTGAATGTAAAGAAAAAACACTCTAGCGTAGCTAGAAACGTGCTAGAAATCATTAACGCAAAAATGAAAATTCTTCCATCATTTACTCACCCTCATGTCATGTCAAATCTGTATGATTTTCCTGCTTCAGAAGAACACAAAAGAAGGTATTTTGAAGTATGCTGGTAACCAAACAATAGTGGCACTCATTGACTTCCAAAGTATGGACACAAAACCACTGGGACATTTCTCAAAATATCTTCTTTTGTGTTCCACAGAAGCAAAAAGTCATACAGGTTTGGAATGACATGAGGGTGAGTAAATGATGTAAACATGTTTATTTATGGGGAAACTCTATAAGTCACATAGAACTGCAAACATTTTTAATACCTCCCCTTTTCTGAAACAAATATCAGACCTTAGAGGTTCAAAAGAAACATACTCCCATTAAAAACATCACTGATCACTCACACATCACTGAAATATAGTCTAAAGATGCATTAATATAGCCTGTGTAAAGTCTATTGTTGACCTACACGCTGCTTAAAATCATGCAATTTGTCTGCTCAGTCCATATAGATTGACTGCGATCTTAAAGGTCATAAACAGGATTGAGAACATCTATGAAAGCTTTTCAGATCTATAGTCCATTCACTTTGAAACTGAATATTTCTCTATGTATGTGTGGCAGCAAATAATCATGCATGCTGTGTCCTTATCGAGATAAAAAGTGCACAACCTTTAAAACTATTCTCTTGTCTCTGTTCTTAATGAGTCATCAGAGTCTGTTTTTGTCCTTGTTTCTCCTTTCGCCTCCAGCATGTTGCCCTCGCCCCAGGTGTGTGTGTCTACTCTGGTGACAGTGAGCACAATGGCAGTGGTCGACCTCTACCTGCTGGAGCAAAGCATGCTGGGAACTCGAGGTGGAGCCCGTCCTGCAGTATGGCCATGTGTTGCTGTGGCCCTGGGTGATGTGTGTTTCCTGCTGGTGCTGCGCTTTGTTTCTGCTGGCGTTGTCTCGGAAGCTCGCTCTCCCCGGCGGGGCTTCGCCAACGCTCTCTGGTTCCTCTTCCTGTCTCTGCTGCAGCTGAAGCTCTTCTTTGTGTGTCAAAATTACAGACAGGAGAGGCGACCTCCAGATCCACTCGCCCGCAAGACTCTGACTCTATTACTTTCTGTCTGCTTGCCCTCGCTGTTTCTAATCCTGACGGGAGCTGATTACATGACTCCTCTTCGTAGAAAACAGGAAGTTCGCAGTCGACTCCTGTGGGTGGTTGTGGACCTGCTCGACGTGCTGGACCTGCAAGCCGGGCTGTGGGAGGTGCAGGGGAGTGCGGGGGTTCCTCTTTGGGTGGAGGGAATAGTCTTCTTCTATTGTTACGTGTTGCTATTGTTGCTACCGTGCGTGTCGCTAACGGAACTGGGTTCCACCGCACTGCCTGGGCTGCAGACGGCGCGAAAGGAGGCCATTTACCCTTGGCTCAGTTTGGTCACCATTAACTTGTTTACACTTGTGCCCAGAGGGGTGGGGATGTTATGGTACAGGGACCCACGAGTGTCCACAGTGTTTCTGGGAAAAAACCTGCTGGCCCTTGCAGTAAAGCTGAGCTCTGCCTGGGAGAGGCATAGAAAGGGCAGCGGAGGGGTACAGGGCTCCGGGGCTTCCACAGGAAGTGGGAACCAGAACCGAGGAGTGGCTTCGGAACCAATGGCAGAGCGGGAGCCAGGTTGCACGTCACCAACAACGTCATCAACGCGTTACCACTCGCTGTCACGCACACACACGCACAGTCACACGCTCACGTCTCACGTCAGTCTGGACCCCACCGAGACCTCACTGGGACCTGCGTACATTTCCCACGAACTCTAGAAGTCCAGCATTCTAAAACTGCCACCAACAGAAGTTTGCGGGCTTACAGTGCAATCCCTACAGTCTCGTGTTTTTGCCATAATTAACAGAGACGACTCAGCACATTAGCACACTTTGTAGTTTGTACAACTGATGATTTGTAAAGCCAAACACAAACAGCCTGCTGTGGTGTGAGGTTTCCAGACAAAACGATGATTAGGCTGCAGTGGGAGTTTGTTTTAATTAAGTGCCTTCTTTGACGAGCAACAATTAGTATTGTTCCTCTTGTTCCTTTCGGTGTTCATTAAGGACTTAAATTTAAACCGTGTTCAGTGAAGCATGACCACTGTTAATATTCAACTCTGTAATAAAATGTTTAATAGTCAAAATGTTTAATAGTTTCCTAACATGTTACCTGATCTCAGCCAGACTCACAATCTGTTGCCTTGACAGGTGACACTGAGGCGGCTCTCAGGTAAATTGGTGCAGACTGGTCTACACACAATGACAGCAGCCTTTGACAAATTCTGTGTGACAGTTTCATTTAAATGACAATTCAGATGGTTGGTGGTCTTTACAAATAAATTCATTCATTCCTCCATCAACTCAATGGAAGCTTCTTGGTCGAGCAAACACGATGACAAATGTGTCTGCCAATCACTTTCAACTCTAGAACAAATCAAATAGGTAGTGAGGAGCAATTACATAGAGAATGAATAGCGATAGTTAATTAATCCATAACTGTCTATCAGTTTAAAGCTGCAATAACGTTTGCCTCTCTAGCGACATCTCTGTTTGAAACATAAAATTGCAGGAAACTTTACATACTTTTATTTACTTATGTTAAACTCAAATTGACAGTTCCCATGAAATCTGACCCGGCAGCTCACCATCGCAAACAAGAGTAAGTGAGGAGACAGTTTTGAACACTGATCTGTCATGTACTTGCTCAAAAACTGATTTTTGTACATTTGTAACTGAAATTAAACGTAAGGATTGCAGCTTTACATGTTACCACTGTGTAAACAGATCTGTAGTAACATCTAAGAGTGCTGTAGTGTGAAGTGTCTGACTATGATCTTCTGAAAAAAAAAGCCCTTTGACACAGTGACAGTCAGTAAATCCCAGTTTGGATTATGGGGAGGAGATGGGCGAGTGTATTCTCTCTACATCAGCAGCCACTAAAGCCCTCCACAATCCCCTCGCGTCTGCGCCGATAAACAATCACCGCTCTTATTAATTGAAACGGGACCCATTTTTCAACGAGCTAAAAGCTCATACGGCAACAACATGGATAAATTTGCATGACAAACGCTAAAAATAAGTCCAGGCTATAAATGAACCGAATAACCGAGAGCAGGTCCACAAGAAGCTGCTTTAGCCGCAGAGGTATTTCAGAGTTATGAACCAGACAAGACTCTGTTTCTCTGCCTTTTATCTCCCTTCTGCATTTTAAGTGCATGAACTCCACGTTACCTTCCCCTCTGCGCAACTGCCATTAATACAGAAAAATCTGTGAAAAGGTAAAACTAGCAGGTCAGAGGCATAAACAACGATGATTTAGGTGAAGGGATTGTTCACCAAAAAAGATCTTCCATCATTTATTCACTCGCATGTTTTTCCAAACCTGTATGACATTTTAGCTTCTGAGGAACACAAAAGAAGATATTTTGAAGTATGTCGGTAATTTAACAACAGTGCCACCCATTGATATTGCATAGACACAGAACCACATGTCTCAAAATATCTTATTTTGTGTGAAACAATATGCTTTTTTTTTTCACGATACAATAACTTTGCCTCGTTCTAAAACTACTTGTTGTTTATTTTTACTTGGATTTGTGTTGAGATGTGAGCCAGACAGGTTTATGTGAGATTCACCTCCTTAATGTCTCCCAAAATTAAACCGTCAACAGGCCCGGCCACGAGGTATAAGAAACACCTGTGCTATTTTTTCACCTTCTTTTTTATTCTGCCTTTCTGTTTCTTTCCTCAGACCGAGTTAATTTCTCTCTGGACTGTAATTACTCTCCTCCACAGAAGCTGTCAGCCCCCTCCGCCTCATGAGCTCCCCTCTTTTATTTCTCTCGTTTGTTTAAATTTGCCCCCCGGCCGACAGGCAGCCTACCGCTATGCGCTTACTCTGTCAGGGATGGTTAGACAGACGGGAGAAAGACCGGAGGAGTGAGTAACAGGGAAGATTAAAGGGCCCGAGCTTTACGCTGAAGGCCTGCTGGCTGCAATTTATTTACAGTTTAATACGCATAAAAGTGCTAAGTTGAGGCAAAGACAGCAGCTTGAGTGCAAAGATAAACTCGAACGAGGCTCAGACAATGCTGCAAGCGAGTGTGCGCGTGCAAACGTGCAAACTCGCGTGTTCCGCTGACATATGGCTCTGCCTCGCTTGACTGATGCTTATTACACCTCGTTTTTAGTTTACGACAGCTTCCTTCAGAAGTCGAGTGCACTCTGGAGGCCTCGCCGACATGTTCTGGCAAAAGAAAATGTGTCTCATTCTTTATCATCACGATGAGCAGGGGACTATAATGGCATCGTTACAGCTGTAATTAGCTTGTTAGTTATGAGCACTTTACATACGAGCGGAGGAAAGCCTGTGACATCATTACACAAAGCAACTTACTACGACACTCCCTATGGTGGGAAAAAGGATAAAACCTCAAGAAACTAGTTTCATTATGAAGAACTGTGACTAACTAAGGTGGTCATATTATACCATCACAGAACCATGCTGTTGTACTGGATAACCACAATACCCCCACACTGTTATTTACATTTTACAAATGCATTTGTGCATTTGGCAGATGCTAAGTGACATTTGGCAGATGCAAAGTGACATACAGTGTATTCAAGCTATGCATTTTATCCGATTGTGCATTCCTGAGGGATTGAACCCATGACCTTTAAGCTGAGCTAAATGAACCCACTGCACCTCAGCTTCACTCCAGGTTTTATATTTCTCACTCGCTCCACGCTCATAGAAAGGAAAAACCTCACTTAGGAGCTGTGCTGGAGCAGGAGAAAACAAAAGCACTCTAAGCTCCAGGCAAACATCGCACAGCACCTCCCTGCATCCCCTCACACAGGGAAGACTGCAGTGTTGTAACACCAGCAGTTTAACCAATTAGAAATCAATCTTGCGGTGCCATTAGCCAATCATGTCATGATGTCATTTTCCTGTGGTTCCAAAATGATTGGTTGCATGCTATTTATAGCTTGGCGGTTGGATCAAAAACCCCGATATGCAGAACTGAATGCTAATGAACACAGAGGCCATCATGTGTCATCCGAGCAATTGTCATTCAGAGGTGTATGTCTCCACTAGCCCATCCAAAAAAAAGCCAATGCAAAGTCAACTGAAAAGTGAAAGTAATGGTAAAACTTTAAAAAGGAAAAAAACTCACCTGTCCCAAGATGGGGCCCAGAGGAGGCCCGGGAGCTGCCTGTCCAGACCTTACAATGGCCCTGATCACACTGCCTGTATCCAGCTTTTTCACTGCCTTGGCTGCTTTAGATTTCTTGGACATTGTCTGTGCCTCTGTCCTGCTACACGTCTGTCCGTCTCCTTTGCCTGCTGGAAAAGGTAATTATTGAGGTGTCTTTAATTCATTAAAAATTTAACACAAAAAAATCAATAAACCCTCTGTAGGGGTTGAAAAGTGAGTTATACAGACGCTCTCAGATCCATAAAAGCTCTCCCAGGAGCGCATGTCCCCCTTATCTTGAGACACTGTGGGTGAAGACAGTCACAAGGCAGAGTGCTATGAAACCTCAGGGCCTTTAGGAGATAAGGGATAAAAGCACAGATGCGCACACTCAAGGTTGACTGCCTTCGACGATTCCCTGCGCTCTGCTGATCCATTACCGTTAGCTGGCACTCTACGGGTCCGGATCAGAATGGGTCGATGGAGCAAACTGGATGGCAGCCACCTAGCACAGAAATGGCAATGGCCATTAGCGAATCACAGAATTCGCACCGAGCGTGAGGGCGAAGGGGTAATGTGTGTTTTTTTGCATTCTGGATTGAATTAAACCGCATGATTCAATCAATTAGGCGAGTGCTGGAAACGGCCTGAAATATTCGCTCGTGAGACATGAGTTACATAAGCACCGCCCTGTAATCTCATAATGCCATAAAAGCAACTTCGTGTTCAGCAGCGTTTGCATGACCACGGCACCAATTAAAGCCAATTAAAAACATGACCCGTTTCACGACGGTTCAGCTCAGGTGAGAACGGCATCCTCAAATTATTCATAGAACTCCTTTCCCAGGTTAACTTCCCTCCTTATATATTTATATATTCAGAAAATGTGAGGCAAATGAGGGCGGAGGTGAAATAAACACACCTCGCTGGCCACATATTGGAGCGTGTCATCACTTTTAATGCTCGCAGGTTTTAGTGCAGTTAATCCTCGCGTCTGTGCACACAAGGAGACAAGCAAAGACGGCGTTTCATAAGCATTAACACAGTGCACGCATCATTTTTTCCTAGTACACACGGCCTATCTGAAGCAGCAGATTTTGGCACTGCAGTCACCAGCCGTTTGAATACATTCAGTTAAGAATTACACTCCAGGTTTTCTTTAAAATGCCAATCACACGCTGCCCTTCATTTTAGCATTCAATTTCATGCAGCTCACCAAACACATTTTGCTGTCTGAAAAGCTCATGTTGTAGCTCAAATCAATTTAAGAGGCAGTCGGGGGAAGGCTGGGCTGCTGGTAAACCTTCTCTCCTTGGCAGGAGGTCCAACCATTTGAACATATTCAGAAGCAGAACAATCAACAGTCCTGCGAGTGGAATTAAAGTAATTTATTCTGAACATTGTGTCTGGCACTCATTCACTTTCTTTCAGTGGTTACTTGACGCTGACAATAACAATATTTCTGACTGTTTCTGAACAGACATGCATGAAACTTTTTTTATTAAAGGTAACGGCTGACGTGATTGGGATGTTAAATGAACGATGAAAGAAGAAAAATCAGAGGATGAGTGAATATGGACTGCAGGCAGGTTATATGAAACCTTACTCTGGGACCTGGCTTTGAAGCTCTCGTCAGTCTCCACGTTATATAAAAACTACAATCCGTAACTTTTCTGGTTAAAAATGAACAAAAATCAGTTACTGAGCAAGTATGATCAGCGTTGAACACAACCTCCTTATCTTACCCCAATTCGAAACAGTACGTTTATAATTATGATAAATAATTTGGTCGGCCAGCTCGGGTTTTTGATTTCAGGAGAAATGTTCATCTGTAAACTGAAAAAACAAGAACAACCGGCTAATATATCGCTTATCCAGGTTCTGTACATGGTGCAGCATTTTTAGTTTCCTACAGCAGTTTAGAATTTAAATTTGTCATCTATGCTAAAGACCCTGTAATTTTATGTTTCAAACAGAGATGGCAGTAGAGAGGCAAAAGTTTACAGATAACATAAAAAATAACATTGCTTAGAGAAATACTAAGCAAAAGTATGTTGAAATATAAAAAAACTGCTAAAATATAAGACTAAAACCAATGTAACAAGAAAGGAATAAAACAGATTAAGGAATAAAAGAGATAAGCTAAAAATCAATTCAACATCAAAAATAATTCATTTCTGCAATGAAGTAACAGTTGTTATCGACAAACTCCTCTATGTGAAAGTAGATGAGCGAGGGTAAAGTTAACATAAACGGACAGTTTGTAATCGCTGCTATTTCTCTCATGCATTTAGTATTGATTGTTTAGCTCAACTTGTAAATGGCCAAAAAGCTTTTCTTGGGTCTTTAACGATATTGCAGAAACAAAACACAATATCAAGTTAACTTCAGCAGTAAAATTAAGAAGCTGAAGTCCAGCTAGACGTATCATCTCCCTAACACATCAAAAAGTAGTAAAAATGTGCCTCAAATGTGCTTGTAACTAGGAGGTGCTGTTCTGTGCTTCTATCCACCAAGCAGTCCTCGGAAAAAGGCTATATCCTTGAATTTAACATTAAAATGCTTATTTGACTTGCTATATACAGTTTAAATAGAGAATAATAAAGTGTACAAGCGATTGGTCCTTAAAAATGAATTGAAAAATGAAGTAATGCTACACTCTGAAGTAACTCGGTTGTTGTAATGAAAAAAGTGGCAAGCTCTTGGATTCTGCAGTGCCCTGGGAAAACAGGCAATATACCATTAGCCACAAATGAATGTGTTTTTTTTAATTATTTATTTTTTGGAGTAAACTGATTTTGTCCATTAGCCAGAAAGAAAAACATTGGACATTAAAAAATCCCTCGACTCGGTAAAGTGATTTAATATCTTAATCCAAATTCAGAGCAAGCAAGAGTGGAAGGAAAACCTCAGAGACATAATGCAGTTCTGTTCTAACGTCAGTTCAAGAGGACAGCTTGGGTTCGAGAAAATGAAACACCCGAGAGAGTCGACAGCATTAGCAGAGCTACATCACTCCTGATTTAAGACGACACAGAAAGACATGATTCTCTTTAAGAAGTGATTTAAGAACCTCAAAATCATTCCCTCTGCAGCCTCACTTTTGCATATATAGATTTACAGCCCAGCTTTTGAAAGCCAGCCAGTTCATTTGGTTTCTCACTCTCTTGATATATTTGTTTTCAGTTTGAGACAAATTAAACTTGCAGACACGGGAAAACATGTTTGTTGAAGCAAGAATAACCCATTTAAAATACTGCTGAACAAGCGCGCGTCTGTTCTGCAAAGCAGACAAAAGCAGAAAAATAAATGGTGACTAAAGTATATTAAATATTTATGCATAGCAGAAAGGACTGGTAAAGTTATTTAATTTCCTTAAGCAACTTACGGTATGGTTTGCACAAAATGGGAAACCAAAGCTCTCCCTGCTTTACCAAAAGATGAGATTGTTTTCTAACAGTAAATAAAAAACATTTAGCAGACACTTTTATCCAAAGCGACTTGCAGCGTATTTAAGGTATACAATTTATCAGCACATGCATTCTCCTGGGAATCGAACCCTCAACCTCCTTTTACAGCAGCACTAAATGAAATCAACCTTTAACAGAACAAAATGAGAATTAAAGATTCTATTTGTTTTCTATTCTTCCGCAAACAAAGGTGCAACAATTACGTCACAATTCAGAGAGCTGAATGGTGCGTCCAGAATTCTGCTAACACCCTCCAGGTACATATTGATTTTGACAGGACCGCAGAAGGGCCCCTGAAAGCCTTCCTGGTGCAGCATGCGGTAACCTCAATTAAAGGCTAAATGACCCCTAATTTACAACAGCAAATTAAAGCAAAGTAAGAATACCCAAATGAACTGAAAACGTCATTGCTGTGTATCAAATAAATGAAGTACAATTTACATGATCTTATTCAATCAGTGTACTCCTTCAACTAAACTGGCAACAATATGGTAATGTTATGCTTTAAATTAGCGATATAGCAAAAGTAAATTTTGAACCAGACAGGCTCAACTGAAGGTACTGCGTAGCTTCTCAGCAGCATAATTTTCCCTCTTTAAGCGATAATTACTCTCTTACATTATTCTTTCTTAATAATTCTCTTACATTTACTCTTTGGCAAAAGGGTATTTAAATGGCTAAATGCATCATCAGCTCAGCTCTTTAACATTTTCCAGAACAATATCCCATTTAGTGGGTCATTGACAAGGCATTACTGTTGAACTGCTTCACATTTACATTTGTACTTAGTAGTCTTACTGTTGCTGTGACAACTGTGCTGTGGAATTTCCAGTGTTGCAGTTTTTACCGAATCAAAATAGTCAGGCATGTATTACAACATTAAGTCAACAAAACAGGCACAAAAGACATAATTAGATTTTGCGTTAACAATAATAAATGATCTATCTTTACTGTCAGCTTTTGTAAATGGGGGAAATACTCTCTATTAAGGCAAATAAATGAAGATATATGTACGTATATAATGTGTACGCTGTAAGTTAGTTGCTATTTAGACTTTATCCAAAGTTAATGAAAAGGTTCAAGTACATTTTTATATACTGTTTCCTTGAGGACAACCTATAATGCCTAACCTATAAAATATAATTTTTTAGGCTCTGCTCACACAGCGGCTTGTGGGATTTTTTTAACTCCCTATTCTACACAACAGCTTCTTTGCAATTCTTGCGTTTCACTGTAAAATGTTCACAAACAAGCTGTCCGAGAACACGCGCCCCGAGAAATATTACTTTCGCGTTTTTAGTTCCCCAATCAATTACATCTATTCTGCTTTTCCCCCATTACGTCCACAGACCACGTTTCTGATCATCCAAAGTGGATCATCGTGAGTCTCATGTGATGCGATACGTTTGATGTCAAAACACTACAGGATAATACCTGGAATGGAGTATTGAGCGCTGAACAGTACACTATTACAGTACATCAAGCTCTTTCAACTCAGAAGATGAAAGAAAATCTGATTTCACATTATATGAGCCCTTCAACATAAAGACAGAACCCCTTTTGCCATTCGGTAATTCCGTATATCAGCAGCAATTCAGCGCTGCATGACGTCTACGTGTTAAATATACAGCGGAGACCGCTGTGAGTCTGTAGTTGACATGTCAAGATGATGTTCACCATATTGTTGAACGTTTCACATCTAATACTTGTCTTCTATTCGTGAGCAACATCGCACGAACAGTTCGTTGACCCCATAGGTTGACGCTGACGTCAAAACGCGACATGAAATTTTTAAATCGTAAGGGTTTATGTTTAGAAAAGCACGGTAATTCATGTTATGTACACAATATAATGGTGTTGAGTAAAATGACATGATAGTCATTAGATACGTATACGTTTAATCATTAAATCAATTGTAGTCAATGCAAATAAAAAGCTAGTCAATGTGGCAATTCAACAACAACAATATAAATGATAATAATAATTATTTTACAGTCTACCATAACATAAAACAACACATGACACTGTTTTGAACCGAAGCTGCTAGTCAAATGCAGATGCTAAACAGGCGACACATCTGTTTGTAATAACATGAAATATTTTATTTACATCACCTGGTAGTGGAATAATGTATATTTACGCACACACGATAAAGACCTTCACGTTGGGATTTGAACCCTGCGCACTGCCATATTGCGACCTTACAGTCATGGCAGGCGGTTTTAGGAAACCTGTCCGCCCCCATGTGGACAGGAGGAGAAATTACACAATGCATCATATTGCATTATTAGTGTAGTTAAGGAAACGCCATAGAAATTTCAGATCGACAATGTGTTATATTTCAAGGTAAAGAAACGAATGTGCACTGTTACATAACATTTATTAAGAAA
>JAZGTI010009069.1:0-19313 GCA_036877585.1 Botia kubotai | reverse complement strand
ATGAACATAAGAAGATCATACGATGGTTTGGATTTCTGCCTCTGTACACAGAGTTCTGGCAAAGCTGTAAGTGAATCTGTCAGCAAGAAACACCAGCAGCTGTCAGGAGAGCTCGACTCTTGCTTGTGTTTGAACTGTTAAACTTTTTAATGAATATTAATTATGTTGAATAAATGCTTGTGCTGTCATAGGGAATGAGGTCAATGAAAGTTTGAATTAAGTCTTATGGTTAAAAAGATTTGATCATGGATTCACAGATGTGCACAGATGTGATCATTGTATACAATGTATCAGTGTATCACAACAGTAATGATAAAATCAACACTGTTCTTAGTTTCTGTTGATTATTGTGTGTTGTAAGTAATTTATTCAGTCACGTCAAAGAAAAGGGGACCTGATGACTCATGGTGACTTTAAAGATGAGGGATGAAGTTGCTAGAAACACATTTGCACTTCTTATAGTTGAACTAACCTGTTCTGCACTGTCTTCAGTGTAAATTACACTCGTTTAAACAGTGTCTTTTCATTATAAACAGTGTCTCATTGTCTGCAGGTAATACAGGTAACATCAGTGGAAGCTTTCCAGCTCAACTTTGTAGCTCTGGCAGAAATGAGCTAAAATACCCAGATTCCCCTGATCTTCAGGGACATGTCCTTACTTCCCCTTGTTCATAACATCTCCAGCTGTTCTCCTGAGCCAGCGTTTAGATCACCGCGTCATCTCACGAGATTATTGCTGAGTTTATTTTTGTCATTATCATTGATCTTCAGGCTGTTGGTGTTGTGGAAATTATTCTAGCTGGCAAACCGATGTCATAATGATCCACAGACCTCCATGTCCAGAACTTTGTGTCTTCCTGCAGCTGACAGATACTGTCAACATGTGTTTTGTGTCTCATGCTGTGATGTCACATGTTTGGCTGATGAATTGTGGTTTTGCACATGCAGAATGTTTTAATCAGGGATCTGCTGTGACATCATGAGGCGTCTGATGATGGTATGGGTCTTTTCAGGCTCTCTGAATGTTTAATGGCTTGTGTTCTTCCTAATGGAATCACAGGCAGTTTAGCTTCAGCTCAGCATCATGTGTGTCCAGTGTAGATGTTGTCTCACGGTTATCTGGTACTTTATAGTTATAAATACTGATACTTTGTTACAGCGTCGATGCTAAAAACACATTCTCAGTTACATGTGACTGATATACAGACTCTGAACAACACTGTGCAGCCATTTTGTTATATTATACAATAATGTGTTTGCCATGACCATTGATTCCCTGAATATTCATTTAAAAAAGTTTTATCTTCATGTGTTTAATATCTAGAATCGTTTGGGTGATATGAGCACAGGCGGTAGAACCAGATGGTGCTTTTTATTTGCTGTTGGCGCTTTCTGTTCGGTACTCGTTGGCCACATTGTTACTTAGCAACCCTAGAATCTACAGTACAGAGAAGGAGTCACTTCAGAATTTCAGCTACAGTGTGAGGAAACATGTTACAGTGGTCATTGAAGTGTCCTCATGGCTTTCCAGCATCTCTGGCTGATCTGCTCAGTGTGAGAATTGAAAAGCTCTTGAGTGGACAGTTAAACGTCTAGACACTCTCAAACCATCACCACTTGCCGTCGTACAGATGCGTGTTTTAGGTTTGTGAGTGCCAGGCTACATGTCACACCTGATGAGAATATTGGCAGCATGACGATGAGAGATTTCTCCTGCTCTGACTGATGGAGAGCAGTCGGTTCCTGGCATGTTCTGCAGGAAGAGACACTGCACAGCATGTGTGTGTGGGTGTTTACAGACAGACAGAGACTGCTAGAGAAGTGTGTGTGTGTGCGTGTGTGTGTGTGTGCGCGTGGGCTGAAGCAGGAGGTGGAGGGGTTCAGAAGAATGAAGGTTCGGCCCACTTTTCCAGCAGCAGGCCACAGTGTCACGGTAACCTAGGCAACCCATTGTGAACAAGAACACCAATACTGTCCCACGCATATACATCAACAAACATCATTGTACAAATTGCGTCTGTTTCTCTGTGAAGCTGTTTCTGTTCTTCTAAATGTGATGTTGGAAAGTGTCTCCTCTCTCTTTACAGAAATTACCATAGTATCCACCGTTTCTGCCAGAATACCAGTTACTGAAATGATTCATTCTGATTGGCTGGTCGGCATTACTTCTGCTGTTACCTGCACTGAATGTTACGCTTCAGTTACTCACTGTTAATGCTACAGTCATGCTACAGTCATGAAGGGAATGTTAATACTTTTAATCATTTATACCTGATAAATAATTACATAAATAAATAATTATAACAGGTTACAAAAGTATCTGGGAAACTTATGCTGACAGTAAAACTGATAATTCTGATATTAGTCAACACCAGCATCAAAACAATTAAATACTGTGTGTAACACAGTGTTAGTTATTGTTGGAAAGCCTTTCTCTCTCACCTAGTAAATAATGTATATTTTAGTAGCTGCACAGAATTTGAAATATTCATGTTAATATGTGTTTATTTCTGACTGAAATGTATATGAGGGCTTCTGTACAGCTGGGATTGAAACTGACACACATGAATATAAGCTCCAGTGAGAGAAACAGGCTTTGTGCTGGAGTTTGATGGTTTCCACACAATAAAACTCTTTCACTCATAGGCTGATACTGAGGGACGCTGGTTGCCATGGTGATGCCACGTTGTGACCGAGCTGCTCCGATCTGAAGCTCCACTCATGTGAAGAAGGAATCACACAAAAACTCCCCGAAAATGTCTCGGTCACTTTTCACCTCACAGACAAAAGACAGAGTAAAACTATATTTCACATTAAACTTCACAACAAAAAATAGATTTAGATGTTCATTACTGTCACAGGATGAATTACAGAAGTAATAATTACAGAATAAAAAAAGATACTTTGTGGAGAAATGTGCTTCAATCAGATGATCTTTAGGTGTGTGATAGCTTGATTTTGGGCTGATAAAGGGACATGAAGCAGTGAGTGTGTTTCTGAGTCTGTGGGTGATTCATTTACCCAAAGCCCAGAAGATCTAGTTCATCATGGAGGTCTTTAGAAATGCACTTATTGATTTCGTGGTGTCTGTTTTTGTTGTTCTCATACAACTGCCTCCTCCAGGATCTCAGATGCTTTAATCTCATGTGAAGAACACACATGAATGTAAGGAAATGTTCTCAGCGTGTCGGATTTTTGTCGTTTTTGAGATAAAAAGCTGTTTGCAGACATTTTGAACTCTCTCACTATGATTCTTGGCTTCAGTCAGAACAGTGAGACTCAAAGCGGGCGTAACATGTCTGAGTCTAGATCTGTCACAGCTGCTTTTGTGCTGTTGTATGTGCAGGAGGCGTGTGGAGTTGGACTGCGTTCATTGGCTGTGATCAGGCTCTATCTCTCAGTTCACTGAGCAGGGGTCGATCGCCCCTTGAGAACTGTTTACATTAAATAATTTGGCTGGAGTTGAAGTTTCCGGATTCATGCTCATTCATAATGGCTGCTGTAATGTGCTTTAAGAGCTTTAGACAGTTTCCACCTCATGGGGAGAGAGAGGGGCAACAAATAAAGAAAAGTGCAACAGAGGGCATTTGTGAGAGCTGCAGTGTTATCCAAAACTCAGTGTTCATTTCCTGCAGCAGATAGAGTGGGCAGCAACATTGACAGAGTAAAGAGAGAGAGAGAGAGAGAGAGAGATGCTTGTGTCTCGTCGGTGCTGATCATCAGAACTGATGGCATCCATTTTAGTTTGAACATGAAATCATTTGTGGGTGTGAAGGCCAGCTCTGCTTTTAAAACGCTGTAAAAGCTTTTATAAATATACAGAAAACAAATCAATCAATAAGCTTATAAACCTGTCGTGTCGTCTTTAATCGTGAAATGACCTTGTAGATGAGAAGCCAATAAAAAAGTTCAAGCTTGCTATTTTATAAAAAAATACAATCTTTATAAACTTACACATTTATCTCAATCAATAAGCTGCCCACAAATAATTGAATTAGCTTGAACTAGTTGTTTCATTCAGTCTGTTCTGGTGATATTTGAGGGGTTTGGGGTGGGCTGACCGGGTTATCATGGTCATTCTGTCTAACGTGTGTGTGTGTCCAGCCGGATCATGTGATTAAAAGCAGTCAACTTTAAAGACAGCGTGACAAAAACTCACAACTGTTATTGTGGTTGATTGTGTAACAACTAGGTTCTGTGTAATGTGGAGAGTTTGTGCTGTTTGTTTAGCAGTGTAATGTCAACTATCAGACAGAAGCTCTTCATTATGCTGTTTACCAGCTAATTAAATCTGTGGGGACGAATGGAAGATGAAATGTGCTGTAACGGTCTTTCAGAGGAAGAGAGAGTCTCAGTGCAGCTCGTCCTGCAGGTTCAACAGTGCTGTTATAAAATCTCTGCAGACAGACCTGCGCTGCAGCTTCTGCATGCTCACACCAGCGGTGAGCTCAGCAGCACAGCTGAAGACTGAAGCTGTGTTAGTCTGGTCTTAACTGGACCTCTTATCAGCTTCACACAATATCACTGTTCAGATCTCATAATTAAATCCTCAAGATGATCCTCTCATACTGTATGTACACATCTGTGGAGGTAGCAGTGTTAGGAACAGATGGTTATACTGTTATATTTTTAAGATATGCCATGGTTTTGTTACACAATTGTATGTACCATATGATACCACATGGTGTTTTAATGCAGTGGTGGTGTCTAGGAGTAGCACAAATATAGCCTGCCACATTTATTTCAGTACCCATGGTATACATGAAAGTAACAAAGTTTTCTTATGTTTTAGAAATGAACGATGGTGTTGCCATGCTTTTCCATGGTAAAAAAATCACGGTATATTTTGTGAAGTTAATCAACACAAAGTAGCACAGACTTTACGGTTGTGCAAACACATATACACTGTATTTACAGTTGTGCAAACACAAACTGTATTTACAGTTGTGCAAACACAAACTGTATTTACAGTTGTGCAAACATATAAACTGTATTTACAGTTATGCAAACACATATACACTGTATTTACAGTTGTGCAAACACATATAAACTGTATTTACAGTTGTGCAAACTCATACACTGTATTTACATTTGTGCAAACATGAAAACGGTACATTTACTCTAGTGTAAACGCGTATGCACTGTATTGTGGTGTAAATGCATTTACTATAGTGTAAAATATATACAGTGTTGAATTTTACAGTGGAGTCAGAGGATGTAATGATTGGCCAGCTGGTCGATATATCAGAGTGCTGTTGGCTTCTGCCTCTACTGCGGAGAACAGATGTTCTCTTAGTGTTTCTGAGAGATGCTGGGAAATCAATAAGATATGTGTGTGTCTACCTCACATATTGACATGAGAGCCAAAGATCTGCATTTACAGGAAGTCACTCCTCATCTAAGATCACATGCATTTTAACTTACAGTACCGCCCTCTTTTATACTGCACCTATTTCCTCCTTACAGTAAAGTACCATTCTTTCACATTTACATTGAGGCATTTAGCAGACGCTTTTTTACTACGATTTACAAGGCGAGGAAAACAATAAAGCAAAAAAGATTTGGTATGATACTATGATTACTATGGTAATCTGTGAAGTATTATGTAGTAATATTTACATGTTATTTTGGAAATGGCAGTAACATCATGTATTAGCATGTACCATCACTGAACTGTCGTAATACAACAGTTTTTGTGTGTTCTGTTGCTCAGCTGCTCAGTCCAAACCCTCATCTCTCTGCTCTTGTGATGTATAAAAACACTTCCCGGGGGTACAGTTATATTTAGGCAACTACACCACCAGCCGTTCTAGGGCATGAGTGTTACTATCATGATGAAAATGCCCTGGAAACTCTGTTTCTATGAAGAGAATGACTCTGTGCGAGTGTTGGGCTGCTGTGATTGTAGTGTTGCATTGCTCTCGTGCAGCAGAGGAAAGAGAGAGAGAGAGAGGGAGAGGGAGAGAGAGAGAGAGGTGTGTTGTAGGGTTTGAAGTTGTGTGGGAGGTATTTAAAGAAAAAGTCTCACAGGAATACATCAGTGTACTTTGTTTTGTACAACTGATGCCTGATGGTAGCAATTAGAGAAATAATCACAGTTTTTTAGAAGTGGGGACTCTGCTAAGCATGCATGAAACACTGAGGGCCACACACACACACACACACACACACACACACAGGCCTGGTGGAGGGTATCGTAACCTGCGGATGTTTCAGGGCAGACTGCTGACAATGAGAGTTTGTGCACACAATGTACACACATACAGAAAGTATTCGCTGATGTCATCAAGCTCAGATTCACTCAGCCGTTTGAATGCAGACTGCTGATGTTAATTAGGAGAACGGCTGAATTCAGCAGAGCGGGACAGGGAAGGTCTTGGCAGGGAAAGTGATGTTATTTTGGTCCCTCCGCTATCTGTCCTGCTACAAACACATGTTTGTGTACGGTTTGACATATTGAGATATCACACAGGGCAGTTCTCATGTCGTCCAAAAGGTGGCAGCACATCCTTAAAGCACTGACTCACAACACGAGTGGGGCTCAACAGGATGAATGGGTGGATGAAGGGCTGATAGGATAGGATAAAGCAGATAGGATGGGCGAGTGGATGGTTATAAGTGCTGTGTTTTTGCAGTGGTCAGCAGTCCACAGCGGACAATTAAGAGACATATTTAGTCTCTCTCAGACTCTCTCAGACTCTAGGACTGTCACTGAATAAAAGCAAAATCAACATAAGAACAAAACTGATCCCATTTACTTTCAGAATGTACGATTATATGGTTTTGTCATGAACAATTCATGTTATTTTTCAAAACCTGTGGACGTCCCCTCACAGTCAGATTCACTGTGGGCCTTTGCCTCTTTATATCTGTTATATTCACTGTACCTGAATGACCTTTGACCCTCTGTGTTCGTCAGCAGGGCTTCAGTGGAAGCCGCTCATGAGGAAGTGTGAAGGGTGAAGAGGTCAGAGGTCAGGATGACGACAGTAGCCGCAGAATACGAGCACATGGAGATCCAGCAGCAGTACCAGGACAGTGTGAACAACCGCTGGGACGATGAGTGGGACAATGAGAACAGCTCGGCCCGACTGTTCGAGCGCTCTCGCATCAAAGCTCTGGCAGGTGAGTGGAAACCACACGCTGCACATTCACAGCAAACACACGTGTCTGAAAGTAAAGCCTGCGTGATTCTCACACATCTTTAAGACCTTTATATCACTGTGTTTGAAAGAACATCTGCAGGAATCAGTTTATCCTGGAAGGAAGTAGACAGTCTGTGATAGAAGCTCTCGTGTGTGTTGAAGGAGTCTGATTATGTGAGGTGTGTCAGAGCTTTAGCAGGTCTGCTGGAGAGCAGATCTGATGTGTTCTCATTGGCTCCTGAAGGTGTCAATTGGAAATGGCTGATCTTGAAAACATCGAAACACCTACAGACTCATGAAAGCAGAGAGAGGCAGTTACAGAAAGCCCCAGAAAAGCTTTCTTTGTTCAGATGAACTGTTGCATTTATTGTGTGTGTGTGAGATGTGAAACGTGCAGGTCCTCAGTGAGTGTAAGATCACACTTTCCTCTGAAGCTCCTACAGTTAAAATCCTCAAGGCAGGAGATTCTGTGACCACTGCACTGCTGTTCTACAGGAAATACAACATCTTACATCAATACAGGAAGATGAGGATGTTTTATTTAGGAGCTGAATGCTTTATGCAGGTTTCTTGTAGCAGGATTTTCTGAATACACTATATATAAAATATATAAATATAGATCTATTTATGTAGCATATATATCAAACCCAGCAGCATATCTCCCTCCTCTGTTTTCCATGGTGTTGAGAGTGCTGTGTGTTTACAGAGGTGTGATGTTGTTTATGAGAACAGTCTAATATCCACTGGCTGTTATTCTCTCAGTGTTCTGGAGCTGAAACAGACAGAGCCCTGCTCGCTCTGGACACCAAAATCTCTTCCTCTCTCTCTCTGTCTTTCTTTCTCATTTGGTTGAAAAACCACAAACCATTTTTAGAGTTGTAAAAAAGCCCCCAGCATTCCTACAAGCATCACACTGTTCATGTGACTCTGTTTTCCTGCATTCTTGAGCGGCAGAGCATACATGTTCGCTCTCTGTCTCTCTCTGTCTCTCTCTCTCCCTGTCTGTCTCTCTCTCTCTGTCTCTCTGTCTATCTCTCTCTGTCTCTCTCTGTCTATGCCCTCATGTCATTCTGCACTACAGTCATGGGAATAAGAGGTCATTAGTTTAAATAGTTACATTATCAACATCAAGTTAAACTAGTGAGAAGTTTGTTGAGCCATTATTTACCCGTTCATTGACCAGAACAACCGAGAGAGGGATGGAGGTAGAGAGAGAGAGAGAGAGATTACAGTGATGTTGTTTTCTTATATACTTGCTTAATACATGTTTCAGACCTGCAGGCCTATTGTTAAATATGATGTTTTATTTAGAAATGACAGAAGTAAAACATGTAAAGCTGTTTTATATTAATTTTACTACAGTGCTGTAGTTTGCTTTCTAACAAGTACCTTCAGTTCAGAGCCAAACCAGTGCTGAAAACAATACAGGAAATAAAAGTGTACAGTGCTCACGTTCCTCATTCTGTACAATAAATGAGGTGTTTGTATCTGAACTCCAAACACTGGAGAACTTCAGAGTTCTTTGACTCTTATCTGACTGTCCATGATTCTGATGGGAAGTCTGATGTCACACTGCTTCGCTCCCAGAGGTCTGATAAGTCAGGAATCTCCCCCGACAGTAGTCAGCATACCACACTAATGTGAACCATGTGCTAGAGAAGAGAGGGAGACCGTGCTCAGCACACAGCACACAGCCCAGGGGCACCAGATTGAGACAAAACCAACCCTGTCATTGTGTTCGGAGAAAAACCTGAGAGTCTGCAAACACCAAAACATTCCATTTATCATAACTGACCCTGACACCTTATTTCACAGTTGATACATTCTGAGATGTTTATGCCTAGTTAGTTAGTTAGTTAATTAGTGTGGTTAGCTACATAGTGCATGGGACCGTGTGCTTTTGTTTGTAAAGTAGACAGACAGTGAGAGACAATACGTCTGCAGATGGGTTTCAGTGCTGAAATGGAAAACTAGAAAGTAGAAATTCTTTACTGTATCATCTTTACTGTATCGGACTTTTGGCTTTAAGTTATGTTGTTCATAAATTATCAGTAAACCCCCTCAGCTGCTAGCCCCCCCACCACACACACGCGCACACACACACACACACACACGGGTTGTGTTGAGTGCTGGTTTGTGGGGCAGTGTACTAGAGTTCCACCAATGAAATGTGAGTATGTGAATTATAAAAGTGCATCGTGAAATATATATGAGGTGGATGTCACGCGCTCCCCTCGAGTGACGGTGTCTCTTCATTCATTACGATCCTGCTCGTCCTGCAGCTAATATAAAATAATGACTCTCCCATCAAATTCTTTACACGTTATACAATTACACGTCAAACTGTTGTTGACATCCAGTAAGAAGTTAAAACTCAGACTTTAATGAGAAATGTTTAAGATGAAAATGTCTGATATTTATTCACAGACTTCAGTGTTTTAGCAGATCTGAGTACAGTGTAAAATACTGTGAGGAACATTGTTACTGGGGTCTTTGGAGAAATATTAGACAAAAGATTTCATTTACTCAAGTTAATTTTATTGCTGTTCAGCAGGAACAGTGTTGAAGACATCTGATGGTTATCATTTGGAGAACATTTTGTTTTTGTATTTGTAAACGTTACCTCAGAGTTTTATCTAATGGAATTGTAGGGTTTGAGTTATGGATGTTCTGGGACGTGTTTGTCTGGTTAGTCGTTTCATAATACAACAGAAACACCCACAAAAACGCTGTCCTTCCTTTTTCACTCCTTTCCTGCGTTTGTCAGCAGATGTCTGTAAAACATCAGCACACATGCAGCTTTGTGTCCATTAGATCATTTTCATGCTCTTAGACTCTGTATTCAGATATTGTCAGACGTCTGTTTGCTGAAAGCAGCATTTTTTAGGCTTTGCTGTTGTGTAGCCTTCCCTCGTCTCTCTGGAATTGTGGGATTGCACAAGTACATTTTTTCAGACCACATTAGAGCATCATGTGAAATTATACAGAGAATTGAACCTTCATTGGCCTGTCAGAGGGGCCATTGTATGAGTGCCAATGGAAACAAGCAGAGTTACATACATGTAATTCCTCTGTGAGTATAAAACATCTGACATGTATTTCTGAGAAGATGCTGCATGATGTTGCTGATGTTGCCTGTCTCTCATGGCCGTATTGTTCATAGTTCTTTATCGTTCTCTTCTAAAATATCAGCTAACATCTTACTCATATGAATACTGACAGAACAGCCGTATGATATGAATTATGTTGTGAGGCATGAGATCCAGAGATTTTGTACAGCTTTACGAGACTAGACTAAACCTACTAGTCTTTCTAAAACAGTTTCTGAAGCACTAGTTGTTAGTGTATTAGGTTAAGGCAAGAATCACTAGTATTATTCCTTACACAGAGATCTGATCATTTGTATTTCTGATGTGATAACAGAAGACGTTAATTTTGTCAACATATTAATTTCTGTCATTACAAAATTACAGTTTTCAAAAAGAAATTAATTAATTTAATGGATAATTTGGACTAAATAATGATGCAGGTGATCAAGTCTGAGTCTAGAACAGACAGGAACTCCTTCACTGTTTAAAGCCTCTTAGTGTGACTCCTCATGAAATTCTTCTACAATGTGGAAAAAAAATGAATAAAGAATAAGTGTCAAAACGTTTCAATGGTGTGTAGTTAACACACAGTGCAGTTGTAGTTAACACACAGTGTAGGTGTAGTTAACACACAGTGTAGGTGTAGTTAACACACAGTGTAGGTGTAGTTAACACACAGTGTAGTTGTAGTTAACTCACAGTGTAGTTGTAGTTAACTCACAGTGTAGTTGTAGTTAACACACAGTGTAGGTCTAGTTAACACACAGTGTAGGTGTAGTTAACACACAGTGTAGGTGTAGTTAACACACAGTGTAGGTGTAGTTAACACACAGTGTAGGTGTAGTTAACACACAGTGTAGACTAACAATTCTGAAGCAACATGCTAAAGACATCCAGAGCTCCTCAGAATCATTGCGGGCAATTAGCTGCTTGAGTGAGTGTTGAGGATCTGTTCTTCAGTTTATCTTCAGGTTGTGTTGGAGTCTCAGAGAGTCTCAGCTTTTTTCTGCAGTGAGTGACTAACAGACTTCCAGGAAGTTCCCTCCCTTTTCATTTCTCCACAGCAGGGCAGGAGAATAGACTCGGCGAGCTGTTGATGTTTTCAGATTCAGTGTGACAGAGAACAGACGTGTATATGGAGGTGAACTGAGAGCACTGTTGACTGTAGGCCCTGAGCTGAGAGAGACACGTGGGCATCTTGTGACTTCACAATGATACAGTCGTCTGTGTTTCTGCACAAATATCTCTCTCACTGTGGCCTGTCAGAACACCCTCAGGCCCCAGTCCCACGCCGGACGGGCTCCAGGATAATTAAACATTGTTTCATTTGGAAATACATGATCATGGGACATGTTGGGTCACATCTGAGTGATCTGTCTTATGCTTCTGTGACGATGCTGTCGTGTGGAAACCAATGACACTTCTTAACAAAAACATATACTAGTGTACCGTAGTATTACCAAAACATTCTTTTTGAGGACAATGTAAAACTATCATTTGGTACCTGATATAGTTAAAGTAACAAAGTAATACCAGCACTTTATTATGGTAGAACTGCAGTGAAATTTGTAAGTGCGTGCAAAGTTGTGCGTTACTATGCAGTTGCTAGGGTGTTGCTACAGTATTCTGGGTGGTTGTTTGATGACTGTTTACAGAACTTTGTCTGACCAGAATTAAATACTTATGGTCTGTGATTTATTTAAATCTCTTGTCTTAATTATGAGCAATTATAAAATGTCAATATTGTTATTTTTATAGTTTGATTTGCAGTGTACAGTGTTCAGATTAGCCCTCAAATGTATATCAGAATCCCAGTGTAGCTCTTGATGTATTTTGGGGGAGATTTGTGTAGTCCTGTTTAAATGTTTAGTCAGGAGCTGTTTCCTGTTATAACTGCAGTCATCATGTTCTCTGTGTGAATTCTTGAGCAGGGGCTCTTAAAAGCTCTTGACCTCAGAGCTCTCCTGGATCTTCTGACGTGACTCTGTGAGATTCCTGAATTAGCAGATATTTGTTTTTCAGGGAAGTGCAATTTAATCTCCAAACTTTGAGAAGTGGTTCAAAGTCCACATTCATCGTAGTCTCTCCTCACCGCAAGCAGATGGACAGCAGGCTGAGAGCAATGGGTTGGGTGGGGGGGGGGGGCATTTATATGTTAAAGGTTGTTAGCTGGTTTTCAGGCATGATACAAGTTAGTTCAACATTCCAAGAAGTACATTCCACATTTATAATGCGAGTTGTTTTTTGTCCTTCATGACCCAAATAACAATGCATGGAAATGGAGTGACTTCCTGCTCAGGCCCCATCCCCCTGTTTTCTGGAGACGTGGTATGGCCCGTCTCCTCCTCCTCTCCTTTCATTGTAATGAGGTGATGACATCATCGACAAACACACTGGCTGAGCGCTGATGAAATTACAACCCTTCTGCCCGCCTCCTCCTCTGCTGAAGGTGTGCTGGTGCCACACAACTCCTCCATTGCCTCCTTCAGTTTCAGATCAGACTGGTCTGTTCACCTCAGGCCGGCTGACAGGAGGAGTTTTGCAGTTATTCTCTGGTCAGCCCGTCCTGCCCTCTGTGCTGTAACTGAGAGAGTTTGGGAGCTCTTGAGGGAGTGTGAATGTACGACAGGAGGAGGGGTGTCTGTGTGTGAGGCTGGGGGGAGATGCTGCATTTGAATGGACAGATTTGGGAGAGGAACAATCAGACAGCAGCATGCATCTCTTCTTCAGACTCCTGAAATCACTGGATTGGATCTGAGTCCTTTTGGTGTTTGTGATTGAAAATATTTTGTTTTAAGTGGCGCTGCAGGAGCAAGAGTGCAGGAAGGAAAAAACCTTGTGGATCATTTTATTTCTGTTCCCTCTTGTTTGGTGTCCATCTGTCCCTCTCTGTGGTTTCCTGGGAGGTTTTAAGGAATCTGGAAATAGATTACCTCTCGGTCAGGGATCATGGATTTGGAGTGGGCGTCTGGGGGCCCAGAGGGCTTCTACCAGGAGCCGAGTTACCCCGTACAAATGCCCTTCAACTACAACCAGCTTGAGGGGCGTTTCAAACAGCTGCAAGGTAAGACGGAGGGAAGTGTTGTTAACAGGCGTTGCTATGCAGAGGGTCCAGTATGATGGAGAAGTGATAACAATCATGAAGCTGTGCAGTCTCACCTCAGTGATTTGTGTGGTATAAGACAGAAGGCAGTTAGATATTTCCTCAAAGATCCCTCCTGAGGGGGGATTAGGATGCAGCTTTGCTACTGTGCCTCTGAGCTTCAGACTACATTAGTGCACAGGATTTGAGACAGACCCCAAAAGAGCTTTTTTTGCATGCAAACATTTAGCGTTTACGCTTGACTCCACGTTTCCCAGAACACCTGGGAGCCGAGGCAGTAAGAGGGCAGCTTGCCCTGAATGGGGCATCATACACAACAATAGAAACCCCGGTCAGGTGGGAGGGGTTGTTTTGTTCGGCTGACTTCACTGATAGCTGCAGGTTTCTCATGCTGCTGAAACTGCAGCTCGTTGCTGCTTCATATGCATTGAAACTGCATCTGCTGAAACTGCAGCTCGTTGCTGCTTCATCTGCTGAAACTGCAGCTCGTTGCTGCTTCATCTGCTGAAACTGCAGCTCGTTGCTGCTTCATATGCATTGAAACGGCATGTTCTGAAACTGCAGCTCATTGCTGCATCATATGCATTGAAACTGCATGTGTTGAAACTGCAGCTCGTTGCTGCTTCATATGCATTGAAACTGCATGTGTTGAAACTGCAGCTCGTTGCTGCTTCATATGCATTGAAACTGCATGTGCTGATGAGTGCGGATTCCCAAAAGCCTCTAGAAAATAACAAGCAGCCGAGATACACCTGACAGATTCCTGGAGCACTTCCTTCACTTTTCTACAATCCAGTGAGATTAATAAATGAATCTGTTCATTTCTGTTACAGAGAGCGTTTATTGTCCCTGCGTCCAGCTGATGCTGGAAGTTTGTGTTTTTGATGTAATGTGTCTAACAGAGTTCTCCGGACACCATGAAGCAGTTGAGCGTTGAGCCAGTGCTCTGAGGAGCTGACGGGTATCGTTTTGAAGCAGATCTTTTGTCCTCTGAGCATCTTCATGCCAAACGGCTCGTCCCCCAGTCTGGTCTTCTCAATAACCTTCTGTTCAGCTGCTGGCAGGGATCCGGTCAGTGAAAGTGAGATGGAGTGAGATGTCGGCCGGCGGAGCTTCTGAATGGTCGGGAGGGTTGGGTTGGGTTGGGTTGGTTTGGGTTGGTTTGTTAGCCTTTAACTCACTGATTTTCTCAATGAAGTGTTGTGAGGTCACTGGAGAGTTTGGCCTTTAACTGCTCACGTCCTCTACACCCCCCAGTGCCACAGAGATGCAAGAGGAAGTCATTTTATGCTGTCTGAAGCTTTTCTGTGATTCAATAATAGTTATGTGTTAAAGATGGACGAGACCTTTGCTCAGATTCCCTGAGAACTTTGCCAGAATTCCAGTGCTGGACTGTAAGAGGGACTGTGTTACGGGTTTAAGTCTGATGACAATGAAGAACAGTTTAAAATAATATTAAAATAACTTTCTTTTCCACATGAAACTAATTCAATATGAAGCACATATTTCTAAGAAAAACAAGGAACGTTTTCTCATTGCTTAATTTTATCCAGCAAGTCAATGATTGGCTGGTGAAAAGTCTGTGACTGACAGGTGATTGAAGGGGAGGGGCTTCAAAAAGCAAAGAGGCACAGCAAGTTATTATATTTTTATTTGAAATGCACGAATGAATCGTTCCCAATAAGATCAGTGGCCAGATGCAAAAACTGCTCAGACTAGTCTTACAAGTTAGTCTTCTTTAATCCTTGATAATTACCTTTCTTTTTTTTAAGGCTTTTTTAAAACTTTGTCAGTTACATAAAATGGTGAATTAGTCTTAATTAGTCCAAAAAGTAAGACTGATTAACCCTTAACTAATTGCTAGTGGGTTAGACTAGTTCCTAAGACACAGTGTTAACTTAGCAGTGATAATTATGCAACCAGCCTCAAAAAATGTAGAAGATAAAGGTCTGTTTTTATTATAGGTGCTAAATAGACACTCAAACAGCATAACCAGCCAGAAATGGTCCTTGAGAAGATTTGTCAGTAAACCTGAAGGGAAAAACAGAGTTTTATTTTTAAAACTGAACACAAGTGGATGTGAAACTCCTCAACTGTCAGTTATGATCGTATGCAAATGATTTGAGAGTGTTTTTCTCTTGAACAGCTGCAGTGAAGCTGATATCTTCTTCTGAAAGTAAGGGTGGAGTTACACCCGACACACACTCCTGATGTTCTGAACATCAAACCCTCTGTTCTCTCCAAACATCTGACCTTCAGCTCAGACTGAATCTGAATGTGCCTGTGAGACACATCGTTCATCATTGTCTCAGAGGGAATTGTGAGTTTTCCATGTTGTCACTTCAGGAATGTGATTACTTCAAATGTGTCATGATAAACATGCGTCCACTTTTTCCTCTCGCTGTGTTTGTTTAAATGTGAGAAATTAATGGCTGTTATGATCATCAGTGTAAACATACTAATGTTCTGCCTTATTTGGCTTATTTTAATCAGTGAGCATTATTTTAAAGATATTATTCATAATCTTCCATCGAAATGTAGTTTTCTCTGTCTGAGAAATGATTTTACTTTTCTTCTGATACACCCAAGACTGTGTGCATGGAGAAAAATATTAATAACTAATAATATCAGTGCTTATGGGTCATGATCCAATTATTTCTGGTCTACATTAGTTCTCACTCAGAAATGCATCACATAGAAGCTGACTGTGTATGTATTATTATTTTTACCCTCAGTACAAATACTTAGACTCCCTTGTTTTGGTGTTGAAGTTTGGGTGTGTTTGTGAGGCTCGTGCTGAGACCGGAGCTGAACATGATCCTGTGACCTCACGGATCTGTCCACTCCACACCACACAGGAAATCTTAGGAATTCCTTTCTGCTGACGTTGGCGGCACAGGATGTAGATAAATCAGGGGGAAGAGGAAGCTGCATGTGGACCACCTTTCTTAGACCTTCCAAAGCAGCTTTCTGATTTTCATGATGTTGTTCATCGGTCGATGATCTCACTCATCTGTGACCTCAGACTGACCCCTCTTGAGTTTCTGTATTGAGACATGGAGGGTGTTGTGTAACAGAGAGCAGAGTCTGTGTCGGTATCTACAGGAAGACTGTGCTCTGCTGTTGTGTGAATTAAAAACTGTTGTGTGATCATACAGATCTGCATGAACCCAATGATCCTCTCTCAGCATGAAATGTGGAAGTCTTGTATGCTTCAATGAAAACAAGGAAATCTGTAAGTTCTAGCCAAAGTAATAATCACGTTTGCCATAGAAAGGAAAATCAGCTCGGGCAGACAGGAAGTGAGGTATGTGAGATGATGCTTCTGGATTGTTGATTTCCTGCATCCTCAAAATCGTTGTCTTCTGACTTGAACAAACCAACACCTCATCCTGCAACACGCAGACAACATCGTCAGTATTTCCAGAAACAAATCTCATCATGCTATAAAGAACCAAAACTAGGTCACGTACAACACAACACAATGTTTGTCTCTTTCTATTGATGTTAGAAACAGAGTATCATATTGTCCAGTTTCATCATAAACAGAGTCATTTGATGCTAATATGAGGCGTTTGATGCTATTATGAGGCGTTTAATGGCAGTTTAAAAGATCTCAATTTTAGATTTGTACTATAAAAATATGAAATTAAACATTGCCCATCAAACTGTCATTAAAACAGGCTTCATGTAACTGTATGCAAAATAAAGTTTCTGCTGAGGTTTGACCTGGACGTGTTTCGTGAGATTCATATGCAGTGTAAAACACAGACCAGTGAGATAAAGAACCTCTGACCTGCTGCTCTCAGCTGTGGATGTGTTTGACCTCTGACCTGCTGCACTGACAGATGTTCCTCTTCCTCTGTTGGGTCTGTTTTGTTTAGAGTCTGGCTGTCAGCCGGGTGACCTCTTCCTTGTTTCTCTCTGCCCGCATTCTCTGGGTCTGTCTTTTACCTTCAGCCACGGATCTGATCTCAGACGGATCTCGCTGCAGATGGGCTCACGGAAGCTCGCCATACAGACAGCAGAACAATTGAATCAGATGCTTGTGTCTGTGCAGGGATAAAGAATGCAATAACAGGAAAATTGGGAGAATTATAAATAAATTCTGCTCTGCGCACCTAAAGGGCGGTGTCACATTGTGTAGCATAAACATTGTCCCTTTGTCTGCTGGACATTGTTCAGTGCGTTTGATTGGTGGAGAATCGCCTGCTCACACAGGAATCATGGGATATCAGTGCAAAAGGGCAGAAAGGTGGTAGAAGATGCTTAAACATTAGTCAGGAGGAGCAGCATAAGCTACATTTGAATGAACAAATGACTTGTCAGAATAATTGTTTATGCTAATTTAACTGTTTTCTAAACATTGGTGTCTTTTATTATATTACTCTTTATTTTAAATGAAGTGTTTTCTTCCAGATGAGCGAGAGGCTGTACAAAAGAAAACCTTCACCAAATGGGTAAACTCGCACCTGTCGCGCGTGTCCTGTCGCATCACGGATCTGTACATGGACCTGAGAGATGGACGCATGCTGATCAAACTGCTGGAGGTTCTGTCGGGAGAGAGACTGGTGAGTCTGAGCCCACATCTGTCTGAGCTGTGATGTCATTTGCAATAATTACAATGCACTTAGTTCACTTTCTCTCCACCTTTGCAAGCATGTTATTATGGTGATTCATTATTATTATTGATTCAGCTGCAGTGTGCTGAGTTAGATTTCGTCATTCAGATAATTGTGATTCAGCAGCGTGTTTCTGGTTATCAGTCCTGTTTGGATGGTTTAACCCGGTGGTTTTGTCTTCATTCAGCTGATTAACCATGTGCATCATCTAATTGCTTCAAACGGATCTTTCCTGCCCAGACACTCAGTGGCAGCAGCTTTCCTGAAAACTGAGGCTTGTAAAGCACATTATTTTTAACTGCTTATTACTGTTCACACCAGACCAGATGAAAACCACCAAAACCATGATGAAAACCATGTTTTACATGGTTTTAAAAAACATTTAAAAAAGACACAAAATAAAGTCTGTTTCTAGCAGCATTAACATTTTTTTGCATCGTAAATAGATCCAATTAAAGAGCAATATTTGACCCCAGGAGTGGTAATTAGACAGCATTGTTTACCATATATAAACATTATTTTTTTTTTGAATAAAATTATTCATCCTTTTATTTTAAGTACAATGTACATTTAAAGAAAATGTCAGCTGTATGTTGTGAATTGATATTCAAAAACTCAGACATGAGCTTCTGTGTCACAGGGTCATGACCTTTGTGTCTGAAGCACTTTTTGAATGACTTGAACAGGCCTGTGTCTGATAAGAGATTGAGTAAATGTGAGACGTGAGTCATATCTCTGACCCACTTCACTCTGAATATAACAATGAACTGCTTCATGTCATTGAAGCCACGACAATAAGAGTGAAAACATGCCAGAAAGCTCTAGAATAATGATATAAATAAATAATATAAAATCAATCAAAATCAACAAGACGATGCTTAAACTGAGACAGTGCTTAAACTGAGACGATGCTTAAACTGAGACGATGCTTAAACTGAGACAGTGCTTAAACTGAGACGATGCTTAAACTGAGACAGTGCTTAAACTAAGACAGTGCTTAGACTGAGACGGTGCTTAAACTGAGACGGTGCTTAAACTGAGACGGTGCTTAAACTGAGACGATGCTTAAACTGAGACAGTGCTTAAACTGAGACGATGCTTAAACTGAGACGATGCTTAAACTGAGACGATGCTTAAACTGAGACGATGCTTAAACTGAGACAGTGCTTAAACTGAGACAGTGCTTAAACTAAGACAGTGCTTAAACTAAGACAGTGCTTAAACTAAGACAGTGCTGAAAACTAAGACATTTACATTTAGCAGACGCTTTTATCCAAAGCGACTTACATTGCATTATACTATACATTGATTCTGAGTATGTGCAATCCCTGGGATCGAACCCATGATCTTGGCG
>JAZGTI010009068.1:0-19316 GCA_036877585.1 Botia kubotai | reverse complement strand
TATATATGTAACACAAAAAAATATGTATTTTTGGTGGATGTATAAAACATTTTATGTCAGTGAATGGAACTCTAGCCCCGTTTTGAAGATCAAGACCTGCTTCTGAAGCTCTGAGTGGCTGCAGCGATGTAGACTTGGAGATGCACAAAGGAACTCATTGTGAAATGCACTGCTTCTAATCACTGATTACATCATCACTGATTGTGATGATGTAAACTCAGATTTACAGACATGATGCTCTTAGATCAGGCTGAGATAACTTGGATCCTCAGGTTTTACACTTGATTAACTGGTGGAGCTCAAGTACATGTACATTTAATGACAGCAAAAATGGATTTAAAAATTAATAAGAAATTCTGAAATTCTTGTGTTTTTTTTCAGATTTATTGAAATGTTATGCCAATTCAATTATCATAAATTAGAAAAATGCTAAACAGAAGCATTTTCACTAGTGATCCCAGACTGTTGGAGCTCACTGTATGTATAAATTATATATATAACCACTAGATGGCATTACAGCTGTGTTTTTGTAACCATATGCTACGTCCTGTATTTGAAGAGTCCGGTACTTTTAAAACGATGAAACAAGGTCATTTCATTCACACTGCAGGTCAGTTTGGTAGTAATGAAAAAACTGTATATGATGGATAGAAGCAGACTACATCCCATAATAACAGTATGTTACATTTTTAATTATAAAACAAAGACCCTAAAATCAATGTTCAGAACAATCAAAAAAACAGACTTCCAAAAACTTCCTCATGTACTGTAGACTGTGTATAGTTTTTCTCTGTCATAATATTTTGTCTACTCCAGTAATGGTTCTAATAATGGAGAAGTCTTTCATTAGAAGGAATGGACCAGTGTACAAGATCACTGCTCCATTCCAGTAAAGCCAGTCTGATAAGCAGCTCTGTAGGGGGTCACCATCAGTTTCTCTGTTATGTATGAGTCTCCTGTACAGACACACACAGCTATGTGGTGTTGGCACAAAGAGAACTGCTAACAAAAACAGCCCAGGGACACGACGAGACAGTTGCAACATGAAGAAAATTCATTTTCACTCAGAAAGGAAATCGTTTTTATCTCAGAAGATAATCAGTTCAGTGTATCACAGGTGAGGGAAATCTGAGCTCACCTCATGGCTGCTGGGACTGACAGGAGGATGGCAGTGGGCCAGAGCTCAGATCAGGTGAAGAACAATATAATCTAAGAAGAGTTTTAAAGCAGCGGATGGGAAACCCCAGTCGTCCAAAAGCTTATCAGCACAGCAACCCATAAAAACAAGAACATGCTCAGAGACTCTCACCCTTGAGAGTCCAAATGTGTACAAATGTGTGCTTGCACTTGTTTGGCTACACTTGTGAGGTAAGTTAAACACATACAAGCATATACAGATCCATTCCTATTGATTGAACGTCCCTCATTATATCATATCAAAACAAGAAGGGATCATTGCCTCCACCCAGAACTCCAAAACATCACCATTAATGTCCATGAATCAATAAATGACATTATTGAGTGAACTGACACTTTTGTATTTCAGACTCTCAAATGTAATGTAACAGCTTGTGCATTTTTAAGTGGTGATGTTTTATTTGCCTGATGCATCACACATCAAAACACTGCGACGCTGGGTTAACACGCATCATCAGTTTAACTCAGACTAGTGCAGTCCATGCCGGCTTGAGCACATATTTCATTAAAGCACAGAAATTCTGAGATTCACATTACTAATAACAACCGTTACACCTGTAATACAATCTTTAATGGAAATGTTGTACTAAGCTACAAAAAAAGATCTTCAGTACTTCAATTACCATCATATCTCCAGCTTATCTGCACCTTTAGAACCAAAACCAGCACCAGAACTATACATCACTATAATATACATGTTTTAATGGCTTTTTAAACCATTAATCCATAAACACAAGAAACTACAAATATTAAAGCGGTCCAGAGGCACAGAATTACAGTCTACAGCGCCATCTTGTGGAGAGGCTAATTTAACAGCCAGCACAGATCTAGAACCAGCAGCAGGTCATGAAAAGCTGCAGGTCATGTAATATTTGTCAGTTCAGAATTTGAACGATATTTGTTCAGAATGTGTCTCAGTTATGAAGAGTTGACCTGCTTTTGTCTGATGTTTTCAAACACCATGTACAACATTCTGTCTTGGAGACTTTGAGAATTTGGAATCATCAAACCTGCTGAGCGGGCAGATTTGTCTTTGCATGGTTCAGGTTGTTTTGAAAACTTTAACACAAGCTGAAGTGACGGCTGGCAGAAACAGCGAGTGACTTCCAGATGTTTGTCAGAACACGTCTCAGAACGGTTTCTCGGATAATGTTGGCTAACAGGTTCATCACCTAACTGCTCACAGCTATAAAATTCAGCTTAGAAAACAAACAGAACAGACACAATACAAATCTTCCCTGTATTAAAATACTCAATAGCTCTAAACATTTGTTAAAAAGCCTTCTTAGCTTCCCACAATCCTTCATTCGGACTGGATGGATCTAATGTTGAAAGGACAAACGCTGTCAGCTCATGACAGCAAAACACATCAAGATGACACAACTGATAAACTAGCATGTCTGGATCTGTCAGTCTGTGAATTTTATACTTTCACAATCATATGATAATTACATGTCAAATGAAACTAAGTGTAAGGTGTAAAAAGTGATTTCTCAGTAACCTTTGAAAGTATGGATTTATTTAAAAAACAAGAATACTAGCAGATAGAAAGGACACCAGTGAAGAATTAAAGTGAAAATGAAGTTAATACTATTGCCTGCGAGATGTTGAGCGAATGAAAATGAACGACTTCTAGCAGTATCTGAGATGTCGGCTAGTTTTCCTGTAAATGAATCTGGCCCTCCCAGCTCCAGCCTCCCACTGCTACACTTCAACATGTGCTCATATACAGATACTGAGAGACACAGTAGCCACAAATCTCTCTCTCCTCCAGGATGTTGACACGGCTGCTCTCTCTCTGGCTGACAGGGGCTTTACTGCTGTCCCAGATCTACAGTGAGTACAAATCTGTCCCCTTGTATCACACAGTGTGAGGATGTTCATGCAGCTTAAGATTGTCTTTAGAGTTTGAATGCTGCTGCTGCTGCTGATATTTAGAGCTATCAGGTTTTTTAAACAGTTACTTTCTAGCGAGTTTTTGTTTAGCAGTTTAGCAACAGAAGGAGAGTGAGACATTTTGACAGTTTTTTGAGAAGTTTTGATGTGCTTTACGGTTTTGTTTAATGTATTAATCATGGACATTCGGGTAACAAAGTTGAACATGATGAGATGATAAAATGGGTGAGAGAACACGTGTCAGAACACAAAATCCTTTTTCAGTCCCTGTTTTAGTTTTGTGAGGATTAAATGTACCTCTTGATTTGTTGTAACAAACCCGTTTAATCCAGTTTTTTTTAATCATCTGACCTGTGATGTGTTCAGAGTTTGGAGTGTAAATACAGCTCATGCTGATTTCTGTCTGAGGGGTGACACACTCTTATCTTTGATGGGGGAACATGACTGGAATTGCTCACATAGATGATCTGCTGGGAATTTCCACGGCATAATTGTGCATGTGATGTTTTCTTTAAAACAGTCTGTAAAGAATCTGAGAATGTTTTAACTGTGTCCTTCTCAAAGACAGAACTGCAGCCTGTATGTCAACAGCACTTACAGACAAACTTTAGTTTTGCAAACGACAAATTATTCAGTGTCTGTGACAATTAAAAAAAAAAAACTACAAACATGCAGAAACACATCTGCAGCTTCATCTCACACTCAACAAACTATAGCCCAAGGTAACGTGTCTTCATAACAAAAGACAGCAGGAGGGCAGGGTGAGTATTTCAGAAAAATGGTTTTTTTGCCAACTATGTGTTCGGAGATTATTCTACCAAAGACTGAAAGAAATCCAGATCATGTCCACACTTGTTGAATAAAGTAAAACATGAGCTTTGAAAAATGGCAGAATATGCCATGACTAGTCACATTAGCTCATGCTGTTTTGAGATGGTTATGTTTGTTATGGTAGATTTCATCTCTAAAAGTGACAGTGTTGAATCACCCGAGACAGCAACCTGAGAAATCGAGTCGAGTTCAGTGGCATTCATGCTTTCAGATGTCACATGATGGTGTTGAAATGTATTTCCAAAAACATGACAGAGTTGGCCACAGTGGGCTTGCTTTGACAGAAAGCTTTTTTTTACATTTTTTTCCTAATGAAAACAGCAGAGAAGTGGGAGTAAAAATAGGAATATTGGTCCAGAGTTACAGAAAAGTTCATGTGAATGAACTCAAGTCCCAGTGAGTCATTATTTATGAAGCTCAAAGTGAAATAAAACATGTGACTTCCAAGAATCAAACACCTCCAGCAACTGAAATCACACCCGTTTATTCACCATTAATCTCAGCTGTCACTCCTAGCTCGCTTGCACAACTGTTTCACTTTCATATTAAAACAATCAAGAGACAGGAACTCCTTATAAACAGTCTTTGAACAGTGGAACAAAAACAGCAGCATTTGAACACAGTCTGGCGTCAGGCCAGATAAAATAAGACAACATTCTCCACTCTGGACAAATCCAAAAGATCATATCTGAACTCATATCTGTTACTCAATACCCAAAGCAATTTTTATTAGGACAATTGCACAACATGACAACGCAATCCTGATTCCTCTAGATGAAAATAAACTGTTTGTATGTGCTTATTTAAAAAATCAGCTTCTGTTGGACTAGTGTGAGAACCTGGTGGAAACTTCTCGACTCTCTCTCTCAATCTCATGCGTGCGTCTGAAAACATGCCTTATACTCTCGTGATGTCCATGATCCTGCAGCAGATGGGATGGTTTTCCTGCAGGAAATTGTTTGTTTTATCACAGAATACCGGATTGATCCACAATAAGTGGCTCCTCGCCCATGTTTGCCATTTATTCAATGCTGAGTGAGATTTTCTTCCAGTGAGCGGCTAAATAAATAAATAAATAAATAACGCGAGTGATGCACATATCTCGTGTCCAGTCGTCGCTCGGTTGCGCATGTCAGCGCAATTCTTAATTCACCGCAGCTGTATTGCGCTCTGGCCAAAACCAATGAAGAATGTTTTTGTCCAAACAGGTGGCGACACTGAGGAGGAGGATGACGATTTTATGACACCCACACCAGATTACGACTACGACTACAATTCGACTTTCGACTACTATTTTTACAGTACGTTCCTATATTATTCTACAGTTCTGGTGAATACATGAAGTTAAATAATGTGTTTAATTGCTTGTTTTCATTTCAGATGGCACTTCAACCAATATAAATTATGAAGTGTACGAAGTTCTTGAAAATCAAAGAAATACGGTACAGTGACATTTTACTTTTTACTGTATTAAATACACTGTCATCACATTTATTAAAAAAATTGTAAAAAAATTCTTTGTCTCACGATATGTGACCCAACTTAAATGAACAAAACTGTTGGCCAAGATTGTCATCAAACAAGATGAATGAATGAATGAATGAATGAATGAATGAATAATTTAATGTGAATGAATCAATGCTGTAGGAGAGGGTAGGAAAATAAATGTTGCATACAGATTTGAGTTCATCTCTGGAATAAGGAACAATGTGATTACTGTAACAGATCCAAACATAAGATTAAACACTAAACTGGGTCTCTGTTGTTTTCTAGGGTTCAGTACCAGCATATAGACATGATCTGATATTAACTGGACTGCTGGTGATTGAACTTAGCCAGAGGACATGAACACACAGCCCACAGTGGACTAGTAAATGTGTGTTTAACCAGCCACTTCTACAATCCTGCTGTCTCAATTCATCATTCATCATTCTCAAACAGACTGCTAATGGCCGCTTCTTCATACAGTTCAAACTAATACTAATTATACAGTATACTCATCTATAACTAGTAATAGATTTGTTTTATGGCTCTTGATAAACTTCTCTATTAAACACGTCACTCTGCATGTCATTAAGTCTAGAGACGTGTTATAGTTGTGAAAACAATTCATAATAATCGCGCTACATGACCAGTAGTGCTTACAATGATTTCTCACTCATATTTTTCTCTCTTTTCAGATGTAAAGATGCTGATGGAAGAGAGCACTAACTCATGGTCTGCACACTGACAACACAGACCGATTCATTCTCAGTGTCGAATTCAAGTGCAGAGCTTCAGAAAGTATCTTTATAATTCATGTATCTTTTACTGTATCTGATCTGAGCACATATTTCACTAATGTTTTCGACGTTCTCTGGGTCTGTATATTATGCAGAGATCAGTCCATCATTGTCTGAACAGTTTTTCTGAGGAATGTAATGACTTTCTTCTCTCTGAACAGAATGATGAAATAAAAAAGCACTTGTTTTTGAAGAGCTGCAGTTGTGCTTCTTCCTGATCGTTCTCACAGTTGTTATGTAACATAAAAGCATCTGCCAAATGCATCAATGTACATGCAACATTCTGTCAAAAAAAATACAGAAATGCAAACAGTGTTTGAACCGAGTGAAAGAGAAATACAGCAAATTCAGCAACACATGAAATATCTGACTGAGATTAGGTGTTAGTCTGTGAAATGATGTACAGTATGCTGTCTCAATCAACCACACTCACATGTTCAACAGCTTCCTGAGCTACAACATTCTCGTAACAAGAGGAGCACCTTCTAGTAGATCTCCACCCAATAACTGACCAGCAGAACTTCATGGCTCTGATCACAGGTGTCCAGCTGTAGGAGATGAGGCTGTTATTGGCTGAACAAATATCTCAATTATACACGAGCAGTGATGATTCCTCCAGCATTATTCCTAGAGCTCTGATCCTCCTCTTTGTTCATTTACCTCATTTTATTTTGAGGGGGAAAGAGTCTCTGAGTGTTAGTGTCACTCACTGATGCCTCCTGTGGTTCCTCTCTCTCCATTCACAGGAGATCAGAGAGTCGGATGCGTGATGTCATCATTCACGTCACAGCAGTGGAGAGCTCGTGCAGTAGAGATGATATCGCAGCTGTGAGATCTCCTCTGAAGTGTCGTGTGAATGGAGGCTGACATCAGCTGTTGACGTGCTCAGCTGAGAGATCCAGCAGCTGCTTTCTGTCGTTTTCATCTGCCGTTTTAAAATGTCGAGGCTGCATTATTTAAACAGCACAAGTTCGCCAAACCACAATTATGAATGGAGCTACGAATACTATGATGATGAAGAGCCCGTGTCGTTTGAGGGGCTCAGAGCACATCGATGTAAGTGTGTTAAGTGAATTGTATCTGCATGTGTTATTCTACTGTATTTATCTATACTGCTCTCTTATCCGTTAACATGATATACTGTAAATATATCAATAAGAGTTTAACCAACAATAAATATAAACTATGTGTGTGTAGTGTATATATATGTGTGTGTGTGTGTATATATATATGTGTGTTTATATACACTATATGTTATATTTATAACAACATATATAATATATAAGGTGAATGTTGTATACAGACAGACAGACAGACAGACAGACAGACAGACAGACAGACAGACAGAGAGATATTATTGGCTGACTGACATCCGTCACTCATCTCTCGTCTCTCCTCAGACTCCATCGTGATCGTCTTCTGGGCGGCTCTTGCAGTTTTTGTCATGTTCATGTTTTTTGTTCTGACTCTTCTAGCCAAGACAGGAGCTCCACACGCAGAGTAAGTCCACGAACACGACATACTGCAAACACACACATATCAGCTTTTGTAGAGAGGACATTTAAAACACTTGAATCTGAAGCTTGTTCTTTATGATCGTCTCGGTTCAACTGCAACACAAGCATGACATACTGGATGTGTTTCTGAATACTCTGTGCTCCACTGGTTACTGTCTCATTATCAACACACAACTGTGTGTGTGTGTGTGTGTGCCTCGCTCTCATTAGCTCTCTCTGTCAGGTCTGTCCCCAACTAACAAAGAAAACTTTGATTAAACTCACGACTGTCTGGAATCTGGTTTCAGTGAGCATGAGGTCACGTCTGACCAGCTGAAACACGCACAAATACACATGTAGCCTTACACACAAGCTAGACGTCTTCATTTTCTGCTTTTTTTGTACTCAAACTGAATTCCTTTGAATTTAAACTCCGGTGCTGCTGTCTTTCTCCTGCAGAAGTGCAGAACCGGCTGAGAAACAGATGCGTCTTACCAGCTGTGCGGAGGGTCTGAGCCGGCAGTGTGAGACAGACGGCCGAGCGGGTCTCTCTCGTCCCCTGCTGGAGGAATCGCGGTCTCTGTTTCACTGCTATATTAACGAGGAGGAACGAGAGGGCTGCCGGGCCTCGAGCGATGCCGGTGGTGCCGGACACACGGGCAGTGGAGACTCCGGAGGACAGGCGGAGACGGTCGTTCTGGAGGTCCAGAATACGGTCATGGAGACCCGGGCGGAGAGAGAGGCAGCGCTATTGGCCCATTTCAACATTCCCAACTTTGTGAACTGTGAAGTCAGCTGTGCACTGGGGGAGGAAGACTTACTGCTGGGAGATCCACCAATCATAATGGAGGAGACCCGTCTTCATTACACTCATCATATCATAGACTAAATTAAAGCTGCAATAGTCAAAGATGCCTTTCTTCACTCATTATGACTCCATTATTGTCTTCAGCACAGCCTGTGATCTCCAGATGTGGAGATGAGCTGTGTTTCTAACTGCTGAGAGATCTACAGCTGCTTTCTGAGGTCTGATGTTAACAGTGGGTCTCTGGGGAGAATGATGGAGGTTAAGTCATGCGTGACAGATCAAAAACAAACTGAAAACGATTCTAGAAGCGTTTCTTCAGAGCAGCTGGTGAGAGCAGAGACATTATGACGATGTTGTTCTTTGTGAGGTTGTTGGTCTTTAAAATAGCTCTCATATCAGAAACTGGTAACAAGGCAACGCTAAAAACTGCAGGCATATAAAAAAGCATGAACACATGACTAATAACAAACCTTGATCAGGACAAATAGTGTATGAAATTATATTCAAATGAAAATAAAGCGGTGAGGAGTGTGTAGCTTTTTGTTCAATGGAAAGTTTTCCAAGGATTTTTTGAAATCTTTTGAAATAAAGTTTTAATGTAAGTGGAGGGTTTGATTTGAACAGCTCAAGGTGAAGCTGCTGGAGTGGGAATACAACACTCACACTGTGTCACTACTGGACTCACAGGAGAGAAGCTGCAGGTGAATCCAGAATCTGGTCCAGTCGGTCGCATCAGTTCCTCAGCAAAGGGTAATCCCAACTACACAAACAAAAATCTGGTGACCCTTTGTTTCAGAGTCCAGAGGAACACGTGACGCTGGCTAAGGCTGAGCTGGTGTTTAAAGAGTTAAATATTTAATGGGTTATGTTGTTCTACACTTTGTAACACCCACAGTTTTGTTCCCCTGAGGTTCTCTTGTAATGTGAGTCAGGGTTGTTGTACTAGTAACTCATAATTGCGTTGTATTATTTTCCAGCATCTCTCTGACCTTCAGAATTAAACAGACTGTTTTGCTGCTGTATCATTTGGCACTGTTACTGTTACACCAGTACAATATAACCGCTTGTGTAATAGTGATGAAAGCAGATGTTTATGATGTTGTTTATGGCTGGGATGTCATAGTTATTGTCATATCTAAGTGACCTGTTTTTACAGTTTAGTTTTAATAAATGGGCAGGATGAACAGGACAGACTCTGAATGAAAGCTGATGTTTACAGAATTAAGAATCAAACTCTTATTTCAAAACAGCAAAACAACACAAAAATGTTTTGCGCTGAGTTTCCCGGGGGATGTTCTGGTCAAAGTAATCTGTGTTTTGTCTGAGGCTGACTAAAAGAACATCAGTCTGATACAATGACTCTGTGTGTGGCGCATTATGATTCTGAACTGCACATATTCAATTAACCACACATCAGTTACTAACTGGCACGGTACATGTTCTTCAGCAGGCAGGAAGTACACCAGGGGTTTGTGATTACACCAGATTAGGTTTTTGAAAACAAACTGCTGGAATTACGCAGCCAATGCAACTGAACTGCACTGGTGTTTTGGGGCCGTATGTTGTTTGCTTTCATCACCCACAGACTCCTGGCTGAACCTCACAAAATAAGACACAAAACTGGAAACACTTCAGGGGTTTTGAAGCTGGGGTTAGTATTATACACACATACCTGCGTGTATAATAGTGAGCTGTCTTTGTGTGGACCAATCAGAACGCTTGGGGATATGTACTGTAGTTTACAGCAAATATGTGTATCTGATGCTTGGAACTTCATAACTTCCTGTTGCTCCGCTTATTGGCTATTCATTTCTATTCATTTCTGTTGTGCATGAAAGATCATTATACAATGAGAGATTTTAGACTCGAGTCGAGTCATGCTGGAGCTCTTCGTCTTGAACAGCTATCAAAAGTTTCGTTTTTTTCACAGATTATATGAAAGTGTGAACTGATGAAATGACATTTGCAACATAATTCAGAAGGGGGCAGGATTGCTCTATGCCAGTGTATTCAGCTATAACAGCCCTCAGCCATCATAAACAGTCACACTTCTCTTCATCTTTCTGCTCCTCTGTATCTCTGGGGTTTAAAAATAGCCCTCCAAACATTCAAACCTGCCCTTAAACTCTTCTTATAACCACTTCAAGAATACCCAAATTCCTGTCAAAGCTCACTACCAGACAACAGAATTATGATCATTAATATTGCAGATTATCTCCACAGAATTAAGATACTTCATCTTTTAACCCCATCTCATCTCTCACAGGATTTTCACCTGACAGGAGAGACAGTATCTCCAGAGAGGAAGACCTGCTGCTTCCAGACGAACTCTACAGCTACAGAAAAGTGCAGAAGAGAAGTGGAGGGAAAAACAAGGAGAATTGTCGTGTCTTTGTCATGGACAGCCTGAGGGAAACGGTCAATTTAACTCTGCCATTCTACAACCTCATTAAATCCCAATTGATTTACATGTGAGTTACTGACAGGGGAACTCTGCTAAGCAGTTAAAGGCAATCTCAGTTATTTTAATCTCATTAAAAATACAGAAATGAATAGTACTTGAATGAGTGAATGAATAGAAAAAGTTCAAAGTGATGTACACTTACTAGCCTGCTAGCTGTTGTTTCTAGCAGGAGACCTTTGGTAACAGAAGGTCAAGTGAATTAAATTACAGTGGCAGAATATTATGACTGAGTCTCAGGAATTATGACAGGAGTCTGGCTGGACAAACAGACAGTTCTTTCATGTGTGAACATGATTTTCTGTGAAAAGTAAACTCACAAAAGTAAACAGGTTCAAGTTTTGTGGTAGACGTTACAGATCAATTTAATGACAAGTGATGGAGATGAAACACAGAAGTGGAATCACAATGAGGAAACACAGAATAAAAACATGAAATGAAAGTTAAGCAAACAACCTAAAAACGGCACACAGAAAATGCTAAAAAAAGAAAGACAGGTGACATCAGACAGGAGAGGAAACAGAGGCAGGAAATGAGATAACGCTCTTCAATAAATCTGATGACAGTGTCACTTAATAGTCACTCTATTTAGTTTTTAAAAACTATGCAAGAAAAAGTCTTGTGAGTTGTGGAGCTGTCTTAAATCATCGATGAGAGAAGCCCCTAAACGGAAGGTTCTGTGAGGATTATAATGCTCTGTTATGTACATCTCCTCGATTCTGTTTTTGTTTATGTTGAGCTTGACAATGACTCTGTCCATGTTGCTGACTTCATTATGGGGATCGTAGTATTTCCTCACTTCATAGGGAAGATCCTCAGCGTGTTTGTAGTGAAGGTTTCCTATGGTGAAGTATTCCTGCGTGTAGTTGCCCTTCAGCGGGGGAAGCACAGATTCTGTGTTGTGGAACACGTGGAACCCAAAGTCTCCAGCCACCGGATCACAGAGCGCCACCATGTTGTTGTCAATACAATTCTTCACGTACCAGTTCAGCAGGGCGAGTCCGTGTCGGGGAGGAGGAGAACCGAACCCGCTGTCCTTCAACTCCTCCTCAGTGTTTAATGTTTTTAAAGAGGACGTGATGAGCAGGACGGTAAACAAACGGCTGAGATGTTCCTTCATTGCTGTATGCAGACTGAAAGAGGAATGTGATGTTACATGATGATCAACAGAGCACAAATCCTAAAATTCACATGAAATTAAAATTCCCATTTACTTCCCAATACATATGCTTATTGTAAATGATGTATTGTGTTTTCACACCCTCCCCTCATATAGAGACCAGTTTTTAATAATTCATTTACTTCCCAAACAAATGAAATAAATTCACTCTAAATGTCATTGTCATAAATGTCATAAATTTCATTGAACAAATTGTTTGACTCTATAATTTGCCACATAGCTGAAGTCAATGATTTTCATGTTAAACTAAAAGCTCTTGATATTTGAGTCTTTTTCTTCAGTGCTTTTTGTTCATTTTTATCATGCTAGCAAATAAAATAATTACACAAATCATTATCTCAGCATTCATGAAAGATCATTATCTCTGTAGATGTTCCTTCAACTCAGTTCTTATATATTCTCACTTTATAATCATTCACTGTTCCACAGAAACATTCATACACAAACTGAATTGACTCTAGAACACAGACACACTGCTGTTACAGTTCACAGTACTTCTGACAGAATAATGTTTTTAATAAAGAACGCAAGCAGAAACAGCATCTTCTCTTAAACATTTCAATGTTCATGTACCTGAGTGATTGAGCAGAAGATGCGGGTGGATGTTCTGAAGGGTCTTCTCAGAGTCTGTTGGCTCTTGGTTTGAGAGTCTTGTTTTCTTCTCTGTTTCCTTCCCCATCTAACAGGAAGTGGTTTAATATGTAAGGCTGACAGGTGTGATCTGTTGCTTAGTTTCTGTTCCGGATTATTCATTATCGAAAGGCAATATTCCTCTAAACGCTAACAGCTCTGATTTAACATGACAGCTGTGAAATTAAAAACAAACAATGTGAAGGATAAAAATGAGTTTTCAACAGAAGCAGCACGCAGCAGTCTACAGCTGATCTGTGCTTTCAGATGTTCTAATTGTGTGAGAACAGAGGGAGGTGGGCGCAGGTACGGGCATTCCTCCTGGAATTTCTGCCTCTGGATTTAAGAGTAAAATAAGGTTTGTGGTCACACCTCAGATGTGAATCCTGAAACCAGTGTGTGCTTTAAAAATGTATGTTTAACAACTTTATGTGTTTAAAGCACACACAGGTTTAAGGGTTCATTTCTGAGATATGACTGTGTATAATGTATGTGGGAGAAACAGAAAAGTTTCTTCAAGTGATGTCATGCAACCTTATTTCATTCATAAATTAAACCACTACTTTAAAAACACATTGGAAATCTGTACAGTTGAAATGTCTGTATCACTTCAACATATACAGTTACGCCATATACAGTTCCTGCATTCATTACATACAGTAATACTGTATGTAATAAGTCGGTACAAAGTACAGTACAGTACAGTACAGTACAGAGACAGCTGCTCTCCTCTAACACACAAACATGAGGTTTCTCTTCATTATAAGCTCATTTCAACCCACTGTGTCATATCAAATCCCCAACACTTCATTACAAATAAATGATACTTTCAAATGATCACAGCATGAAGACAAGCTCAGCTCTAAAGGAAGGTATGAATGAAAACAGAGCGAGAGAGAGATTGAGATTGAAAGGTCAGCATTTCATTTCTTCAGATTTAACTCTAAATAATTTTCAGAATAATGTAAAAGCCAGCTGGAAACATGTGTGTGTGTTTATTCTGGGGTGAAATCTCTAGTTTCTCTGCTGTATGGACACATTGGGGTTGGGAAAGTTATCCATCGGAGACTAAATGATAAAATATATATATATAGAAAATGTACAGTAATTGGACTTTATGCAAAAGTTACAGAGATACAGTTTTTGTAACTAGCCCCAGTGTCTATTTATATCTGTGATGAATGGACCGGTGAGTCCCACAGAGACACAATATGAACCTCAGCTGCTGGATCTAGTGTCTGTCTGCACTGACTGCAGAAGCAGGAAAAAATCTCTCATAACAACACGCGGCTGTCAGCGCGCTCTGTTTTATATCTGATCTGCTGTCAGGCTGCGGGAGGAGGCCTCACTCACAGCAGCAGGTGTCTGGTGTGATCACTCTTTTATGGAGTGACACATAATGAATAGAGTGCTTCATTATATTGTATAGAGAGATAAATGGATACTGATGGAAACATGACTGGCACAGAAAATGGAACGCTAATGAAAGTGAGCGCCTTCATCCTTTCACATCCGCAGTTAAAATATTACACACACAGGCGTGGAGTGTCATGTTACCATGACAACGGGTCTCAACGCTCATTAAGTGTAACTGCAGTGACACAGGGACCAAAGCAATACTTCACTGAGGTATTTACGGGTAGTTTACACTATGACAAGAATATCAACATCGTGTCTGAGTGACAGTAACACACACTGAGTCACACTGAGTCACACTGCAATGTTTGTCATCCATCACGTGCGGGGCTGGTGTCAGCTGTATATGACCGCTGGAGGCAAAGAACAGTTTTAACAAAGAGAGACAGAGAGAGAAAATATCACTGCAATTAAACCAGACCGCTTTAATTAAATCTAGTGTCGGTTAATTAGGAAACTTATCTTAACAGCACATTCTGTTTTTGCAGATGTTGTTGCTGTGCTCTGCGGAGAGGAAGAGCGTTTAATCTAAAGACTGCACGTCTGTTACTCAAATGTCATTTCTGCTCATTGTCCAGCAGAGTGGATTTCATTAGACTCAACTGAAAGTGTACTGTGATAAGAGACCGGCTCATTCTTAGCTCTTGTGCTTTCCTGAGACCTGCGGAGGTCACTCATCTCATTAAAACACACACACAAACACACACACATACACACACACACAAACACACACACCAGATCTAATGTTTCTACTTACATGAATATAATTGTTTTTTATTTAAACAGGGGTGTGACCATGATGATGGTCCCCCACCCCCATATTTAGTTTAGGGCTGAACCGTCTGAGTGTTTCAATAACTGATTCTGACAGTGTGCAAAAATGAGGACTGTATACTGTATGTTAAAATGGCTTCTGTTACTCACACAAGTCTATACTGTATAGCATCAAGAGTGTTTTGAGTGGGGGCATGCGCTGCACGGATGCATTTGCATGTGGGTGTGTGTGGTGCACAACGCATGGACTCGTCCATCTTTTGCTCTTCACCTCCTCCAGTCTTAAAAGTCATTACATAAACAACCCACATCTCTCCAGTGTGCACAGGTCATCACCGTCACACGAGAGCCCTGCAGATCTGCGCTGGCTACAGAGTCTGTCTGCATCACCTCTCATCTGTTTTCATGTACCACTAACACTCCTCTCTTTACAGGGTTAAACTTCTGCATCTGTTAATGGCTCATCTCCTCTGATTTAAATGTTGCCGGGGAAAGAGTGTATCCAGGCAACCACAAAGTCTGGCAACAATGGGTCAAAGCAGATACAAAAGAGTGACTCATAAAAAAACTGCAGCATTAATATATTGTTGCTGAGACAATAATGGAGGAAAGGTTTTAAGAAAGAGGGAGGGCCCTCCAAATCTCCATATCAAGTTCCTGCCTGCAAATCAATGCTGCCAGTGTACAATTTCAGTAATACAGAGCAAAAACCAATACAAATGAAATGTTGCACTATTAGATGCACAAAAATTCGACATGTTGATTATATTGTGCAAATATTTCAGCTGATTCAGACCTTCATATACTGACGTTTATACTGAAACTGAAGTTTCTGTTTCATTTGACTTTTGATCCAGCACAAACGTAACTGTTCCCCAAATATCTCTACATTTTCACTTGTAGGATATGTTGCGTTGTAACCTTTTAAATACATGTTGTCATTTTCACTGCACACAAATAACAGTTTTCTGTACATTCAAAATCACCTTCGGATTAAAAAATATCCACATTTTCTTCAAATGTTACTTTTTTATTTATTAAAACGCGAGTGTTTTAAGTGAAAAATAAGGAACCTGCTACAGTACATATTAAATGATGGTAACACTCAATCATTTGAATTGTGTCATCAGGTGAGGATGAAAGAAACACTATTAATCAGATTCATATTTCTGACTGTTTCTCAGTTAAAACATCATTGCTGCTGATTTACAGGCTGAGTGTCTCTTCTGAGAGACCGTCTCTAGGTAACAACACAGACAGGAAGAGAAAGAAGAGTCATTTTCACAGGGGGATTAAAGAGTAAATCTGACTCACTCTACGTTCCTGCATTCATTAGTCATGTGTTTGCTGTTTCCATGTAGCATAAAAACCAGTCAAAACTGGGAACACCAGCAAGTCAAGCACAGAATAAAGTAACATTCATTATTAATACAATTCAAACTAAAAGAGAAACGGGCAAGACTGTGGGCACTGTGTGCTGTATTTGGAAATGCGCCCACGCGTTCCTGACCTGACACGCGCGCAGCTCATCTCTTCAATAAATCTTCAGCAACACAGATGTCTTGAGTGGCAGACGGTTTATTATTGTTCAAACTCCACCAGCCAGAGAAAAGTGTTATTGCTCTAATCACTCTCTTAAAGCTCGGGACAAAATGCCCGTCAACAGTTTCCCAGCTAACTGAATCTAAAAACTACCAGTAATGTGGGAGTCTGTGGTAATGTGGGAGTCTGTGGTAATAAGGGAGTCTGTGGTAATGAGGGAGTCTGTGGTAATGTGGGAGTCTGTGGTAATGAGGGAGTCTGTGGTAATGAGGGAGTCTGTGGTAATGTGGGAGTCTGTGGTAATGTGGGAGTCTGTGGTAATGAGGGAGTCAAGGGTAATGTGGGAGTCTGTGGTAATGTGGTTGTCTGTGGTAATGAAGAAGTCTGTGGTAATGAGGGAGTCTGTGGTAATGAGGGAGTCTGTGGTGATGAGGGAGTCTGTGGTGATGAGGGATACTCACACAGAGCACAGAAGCTCTAGAGAAAGTGGAAGCCAATCTCCCGAGTGAAGGGCAGCAGTTTGTGTTCTCTGATCATCTCAGCCTGTAACACACTGCTGATGTTCATTGGTAATTTATGCAGTCACAGAGCTGAAAGGTTAGACTGACATTACACACCAGCGTCACACAACATATCCTAACAGTAAACAGTAGCTCTGTTTACAGTACAGACTGACCTTGTAAAGCATTTGTTCTGTTGTATAATTGCAGCCGTGCTGAAGATGACAACCTTAATCTCAGACCTTCAGATTTACGATACTTAATTAAAGATGATCATTTCCTCTGAATGCTGTATTTATTGTTTTTTTTTTGCAAATTTCTGTTTGCCTTATGAAGAAAAACAATACAACAGCATCGGTCTCTCTGCTCTGCAGTACACTGTGATCATTATGTGATTTATAAATGTTATGAGAGTTTATGTGATGTCATCTGGCTGATCTGTAACATTATTTGACATTCTCTGGATTATGAAAGTGACAAAGGTACATTAACTTTTGCTTTATTCCTTCTGCAACAGTCCCGTTTAATTTTCCCCTTCTGCAAAATTCCTTCAACATTCCCGTTTAGCTGGGTGGCTGTATTAAGCAATGCACATACGGTTCAGTTGTGTATTTATTTCATAACGCTGTGTAAATATCTCTAAACGATGCTTTCCTGGAAAAGCAAAACACATTCACATAATTCTCGTCAGGTTCATTTTAAACCAACATCTGCTAGCATGAGTCAGAACTGCACAGACAAAATGGACCGACCTTACCAACAACATAACAACATAGGTGCTGTATAAAGTGAGCGAGGCTATAAACCCGCAGCAGCTCGGCTCATAACCGCTGGCAGAGTGAGCAGACTGGTCTCTGAGCTCGACCACAATAGAATGAGAACTGGTGATTAAAACTACATCACTGCCATGGAAACAGAGAGCTGTATTGCTCCCCTGGCCAAATAATTATGCCATTTTGGGCTGTATTTTACAGCAGACAGCACCGTGCAGATTTTACAGAGGCTAATTAAGGTCTGAGAAGTGCGTGTATGCAGGCTGGCTAAAAACTATAAAGGGAATTAAAGTGACTTGTGTTTTCATGCAGTCACCTCGCAGACTTAAGGATTGAGGTACTTCCCTGACTCACCATCAGTTTATTTAGAATGAGCGCTGCATACACAGTTACACCAGCGGTGGCGCTATTGAGCTACAGCTGCACACGTTTACTGGTATTGAAATTTTAATTAGCACCTTTATTTGGAATCGGTCTTTAATTTATGCTGATGTCTATTTTCTTCTCATTTCCACCCGCAGTTATGTTGGAGGTTTTTTAAATAACAAAAATCTAACTAGTCATATTTATTGAATAAAATGACAACACTTGTGAAAAGCACAAAGCGTTTACAAACTCATGAGCTACAAGAGTAACTAACTAATGCTGAAGTGTCATATCTGCAGCAAACAAACAACCTGACACTAAACGAACAGATTAGTCCGACGCAACTGTTTGTTTATTTCTAATAACTTGTCGTTCACTCATTGAACTAAATATAATAATTTTGTAACTTATTCGACTAATTTAGATAATACGACAGTCGTTTCCACAGTACATTTGTCGGTTCGACCAATTAATTAAAAAACAGCTATTTAAAATTATTCCTTTATCAATTAATTGGACAGCACCGATCGCATTGTACGTTTATTAAAAACGTGCAATAGTTAGTACGCATGCGCGTTTGAATGGAAGTGAACCAAATCTCACCCGTGGACGCTTTAATATGCAAACTGCTTTCAGAAGTACAAATCAAAACATGCACAGTCATACCTGTATATGTTGATATAACGAGGCTGTACCCAACGATAAAGGGTCAATTCCACAGCGAGCAACTGAAATCCATCATCGTAATTTTCCAGAAGGCCATTAGTGAAGTATGCATACTAAGATCACTTTAGTGAAGGCACTATGAGTCACGTGACAATATGAGTCGTCTTAGTTAAAATCACGTGACTGATTTTATAAAACTGATACCCTTCTGAATCAATACACTTAAACTGTTGTTAAAACATCTGATGTTTTTATCTGAATCCGCAGGACTGAATCTCTTTACTGCAGTTCTTGATTAACACACAGTAAATCTCTCTAATGTAATGATTCAAATGAACACGTCATAGAGTGATTCACCCTGAACTGATCTGGAGCTTCAGTCAACAGAGAAACACAAAACATCCACCGCTGGGTTTCCATATGTACAGATACTGTCATGTAGAGAATACATCTTCAACATCTAAGACATAAGAGGTGCATGTGGCTCTAGTATACAAA
>JAZGTI010009067.1:2298-19317 GCA_036877585.1 Botia kubotai | reverse complement strand
TTTTATGAGTGTGTCAGCAGCTTGTATTGAGGGGAAATCTTCCAGAAATGTAGGTGACAAGCTCTCTCATATCCCTCCTCTCATTGCATCTTACCCCCTCCTCTCTGCTCTCTCTCTCTGTCACAAACCTGTTCTGTGACTCAGAACAGTCTGCCGGGTTTCTTTGTGTTCCGCTGGACCTACATCAGCTCTCCATCTCTCTCTCTCTCTCTAAACCCCCATACCCTCCCTTCCCCACTGATCCAGCATCTGTCTCGTACCCTCTTTCTCCTTCATTGCGGGCGTTTTAATTTGTTGTTTGGCAGATGAGGGCTCGTGTGAAGCTTCCTCTACTCTGCTCCTGTGTGGTATGTACATGTTTCATTTCAGAGCACTTCCTGTCTCTCTTAATGATGCAGGGCTGATTTTGCTTGTGCTGTTTATGTCTTGGCTGTGCTGTGTGAATCTGCTGTGTGTTTGTGTGTGTGTGCGACTGTCTGACTATCTGCCCCTGATTTATCATATGATGCGTGTGTCTGATACACAGGAGGAGACACGTGCCTGTGTGTGTGTCTGAGTGTGTGTTTGTGTGCGTGTTTATGTCTGGAAAACAGATAGATGTCAATAGATGTTATGAGGCTGAAGAAATGAAAATATCTGCGCACTGAGTCCTGGAAGAGGAAGCATAAAATATGTTTAACGATGAGACAGTGGTGCAGATTCCATCAGTTAACTGTTTATACAAATGCGAGTGCGTCTGTTTTTATTTCATTTTGCTTCGAATGACAGACATGTATTTTACATGTGTTTATATGTGCGTTCTAGACCACCTAAAAGTCTGTGTCTGTTGTCTCTCTCACTTTTCATCAGAAGTAAATCGTGTGTGTGTCTGCGTTTTGCGTAAGCTTGTAAATATAAGAAAGCATTAGCCTTGAAAGAGAAGAAGAGAAGTGTGGGTTTGCCAGCTCAGAGGGCTGAGAGTTCATCCATAGCTTCCTCCTCCACAGCCAGGTCCTTCTTTTCTGACAAAATAGCATCACTAATGTGTGCATATAATATTCATTGGGTTCCTTTATACTGTATAATGCTGTAAAAGGAGAGAGATAGAGAGACAGAGAGAGTGAGAGAGTAAGAGACAGAGAGAGTGAGAGAGAGAGAGAGAGAGAGAGAGAGAGAGAGGAAGGAAGCTACAATGCAGGAAAGACAGAACAGGCCAGGAACTAAAGATTAATGGTCAAGTATGACATGAAATTGTGCCTGAAGCATGTGCTCAGTTTGTAAAGCAGGTATAGTCATGCCAGCAAATGAATCTGGTTAATCAGCAATAGTCATTCTAGAGGTGCTGGTTGACCAAGCTGGTGTTTCTGTGTATTCTGAGTAGTTGTTCTGCTTCATGTCTGTAGAAGAACAGTCACGTGACCTCTGTGAGCTGTGTACATTCATATGACAGTGTTTTTATGGACAGGACAGAAGTTCAGGGAAGAATCTGGAGGTCACCTGTTGCAGAGGTCATTTGAAAGTGATCTTTGAGGCACTGTGTGCTGTGTGTTTGCTGTAGCAATACTGTCACATCATTTCTGCATGTCAATCACACCAGAGAGATCATGAGCAGTTCATTTCATAGACTTCAGCCAAAGCCTTTCAATGTTTTGTGTCGTTCACACCAAATGAAGTTAAACTCTGTTAGAACAGAACATTACAACCACACTGCAGCACAATATCAAACATAAACAACCATCAATCAGTTATAAGTATGAAGGAAATACCCATTTAGTAATAATGAGGTGCAGTAAATAAAAGTGTATGATTATTATTCATATTAAACAACATGACTCTCATTATGGCGTTCTTTATATGAAACACAGGTTCTGATGTTCAGTTGTGATTCTTGTGATCCTATGAAGTGCTTTTATGTTTTGATCAGCAACACTCATCAAACATCAAGGCAATTATAATCAATTGTGACTCAGACAGCACACCACTGTTTATGGTCAGTGCAACTAACCATGAGTTTACAGTGTGTGTGTGTGTGTGTGTGTGTGTGTGTATGTGTTTGCACTGCTTTGAATGCTGGACCCTGTAGACTTGCATTGAATTCTCTCTGCACACATCTGCTAATGTGACATGTGTTGAGTATATTACATCATTATCAGTTTCTTTTGTCTTGTTCTAAACCATTTAAAATTATCTTGAGCCCCATTGGAATTTCAGTGAGGACATCTAGCAACCTATTTAGTGAGCATCTAGCAATGCCCGAGCAACCACCCAGAAACCCTAGCAATGTCCTAGATACCACTCAGAGCACCTTAACAACCACCTCACTACTGTATACACTATGTGGCCAGACACATTAACAACCAGCTGAACATGATTTTGATTGTGAATTACTAAAAGCACTTAATGTAACACAACCTTACTGTGTCATTGTTGTACATCCTAATGTTTTACACAGCAAAAGCAAGAATCTGCATAACTTGTAACTCTTTGAAATTTCTCTTCAGATTTAAGCTTGTAGATACGGTAGATAAAACATTATTTGACATGTAAGATACTGTTATTTAAATAGGCTGAAATGTTGTAAATACACATGTATAAAGCCAGTCTTTGAGTTTTTATAAGTGTGCAGCTTTACTCACATACAATGCTGTTTTATCTGTCTTTCATGTTGGACGTGTGGGCTGTTTTCTGCAGCTCTGAGCATCCACAGCCTGCATAAGCAGTTTCATACACTTCTTGTCGTATTAGTGGAAATATATCATAGAAGATGCGTATTTGTGACCTGATAATGGGCTATTTATTACAGCAATCTGTTTTAATAATTCAATTCTTGTATATATACTTATATACACATAAAAATCTATGTGTTGTTTAAATGAGATGAGACTGTTTGATTGCGTGTTTTGAGATTTGGGTATGTGGTCATTGTACAATAAATAAATTTGATTTGTGTATATCTGTAATATATATAATATTTGTTTTGTATAAACTCTTCCTGTAATACAGATACACACACACATACATATACATAGAGACTGCCAACTCACTAACCACTAGGGAATCCCCGCCCCTGCAGATGTTACTATGGCAACGCTGTCCAGGCTAGGGAAGGAGTCCCCCTATCTCTGCTTTTTCAGCTGGATAGGAAATACATTAGCTGCCAGCTGCAAAGAGCTGTGCCCTGCTGCAATGCATTGTGGGACAGTATGTAGAGCAATACATGTGAAATGTAAAGGGCATGTTAAACAACATAATGACCATTTAGACGCTGACATTGACATAAGAACATTTAGAAGCTGACCTCAGCTACTGAAGTAACCCATATAGTGTTTAATAGGGTTGAGTGAAAATATTGATCTTCTGATGAATTGATATTCAATAGAACAACTCTATATTGATTCTTAAAATCCCAAGAGATATCTTATAATCTCTGCTTGTTTTCTGTGTGTGAGTAAACGTTTTCAATTAAACATTTGTAGTACACCTCCCATCCTGCAGATGTCACCAAAAAGTTTTTTACTAGTGATTAGTAAAACCATACCTCTTACACCAGATATGAACATGGTATTTCAGACTCACTAACTCAACCCCAGCAGAACCCTAAACTAACTGAACACTGCATGTAAGATCACAGTTATGACTTTTTCCTGTTATTAGAGGTCAAAAGAAAGAAAAGGAAAGGAAAAGCACAACAATTCAAAGTGTTGTCTGTGCAATTGTTTGGTTCTCTTGTCCTGTTTAAACTGATTCAAATGGCATTAAATGATTCATTTCAGTTCAAAAGTTTATTATGCTTATTATTCCAAATCAGGAAAAACATTGACAACCACAGCCCAAATGTGTAAGAAGCAGTCTATCCACACTGGAACTCAAATATTATAAAACTATTTGATATTGAACAGAGTTTAGTCGAATCAAATCAGGAGCTTGTGAATCAGAATAACATTAAACAGGAAAATTAGTGTCTAGTGAAGTGAAACGTGTAAAAGTGACAGTATTTGTCAGGTATGATAACTTATAATCTGAATCTTGTGACCACACACACACACACACACACAGAGCAGGGGTTAGGTGAGCTTAAGGCACCTCAGTTGCTACCTGCAGAGATCGGAATTGAAGCAGCTCTCTGAAGTCCAGCTCTCTAACCAGTAAGCCTTGTGTTACACGATATAAGTTTTAACCTTTGAATTAGGAAGGTCTAAAGTCATGGCAGCACAACACACACACACACACAGCACACACACACAACACATACAACATTATCATATCAACTATCTTCTTATATTGAAAATGCTCAACATATTTTTTGTTTTATCACTATGTGTGTATGTGTGTGTATAATGGAAAGGAATAGCAGTATGACATGTGAGGCAGTGCAGCCCTCATTCTGTAGCCATGTTCTATGCATATTTATCAATATCCATGAAAACACACACAACACACATGCTCAGATCTGCAACAAATTCACTTGTTTTTACACTGACACATACTCACTGCATTTCCTACTATAGTTTGTCTGCAGATGCTTTTTGATATTTTATGATGTAAAACAATTTAGTGTGGCTTAAATGCTTACATAGTATTTGGAGTCACTGTGTATAAATATACAAACTTAATCTGAACAGTGACCTAAAAGTAAGTACACGTTTCCTGTAATTATGAGATTACGTGTTTGTATTGTTAGAGACGTGAAGAAACACAGGCAGTTTGACGTGTTGCAGCCGCAGGCACTGGAGCTGCACTGGAGCTGTCTTTACTGCGCTGACGTCACCAATAAGCGGCGAGCCTCGCGCCGCAGTCGCTCCTGAGATGAATGTACAATGCTGCTGTCAGCTGCACATACTGCAGCGCTGCTTCAACTCCGTCAAGTGCTCGTCCGCCCATCATCTGTCTGTCGCGTGATTGTCGTCTGCTTTCAAAGCCAAATCGACGCTAAATTAAGATGGTACAACTTGTTTTGATCCAGGCAGGTTTTGGTTCTGCTCCAACATTTCTCAGTAGTCGTTCAGTACAGGGTTCGTGTTTGCGTGAGCTGGGATGGATACAGTACGAGAGACTGACCGGCCTCACGTTTGTGCTTTCAGCACCGCGGGCAGTTCACACTGTATGTCGTCCACTAGAGGCGCTGCATGCACACTCAATGTGAAACGTGCAGTTTACTGAGATCTGCCTGCGACCTTTTGTGATGGACACATGCATGATCATTTTCTGTAATTATTTTTACTATGTGGATTGTTTCTGCGGGCGAGACGTTTGTGTGTGTATAATACATTTATACGAAATAACCTTTAAAACAGTGTAAGAAGCGTTTGGCTATACATACTGTATGCATGTAAAAGTCAAACCTGTCAACAAAACCCTTAATATAGGCTAACGCGTCTTTGAACCTAAATGAAAGAGTGAACGCGAGGTGGACACCACTAGTCGGCGATGTTTACTTGTTAGTGCGCTCACTCAGTGCTGTTTACTCGACTGAACTTTCCCCGTCACCGGTTCAAACCTCGGTTCCTCGGCGTCACTGATGATGAGAGAGTTTAACGCGTGTCACGCAGTTTGAACACGACGCGGTCCACGCAGCCTCGCGACGCGGTTTCTCTTTGGCCAGGCGCGGAACGAGCACAGGCGGCCGGTTCCGGTGGTCGGTGTAGATCGTGTCTATGGGTGTGGACGTGATGTCTCCTCCTCTGAGGAACCTCAAGTGCTTTTCTCCAGTGATGTGCCAGTGTAAATTTATATGTAGCAGCCGCACGCTGTCGCTCATGTTCGGCTGCAAGGTAAGCGCGCGCGTTCAATGCGGGTGACATAATTCTGCTGTATGTCCCCTCAAGAAATAAATCATTATTTGGTGAAGAATGATGAATGAAAAACTGCATGTGGTGCGTGAACGGGGGTAAATAAATCAACAAAACGCGGCGTTCGTGGTATTACTGTACGTGACCGGTTACGTGTTTTTGGGAAAGCACGTGCACTCCGTTGTCCCTTTACAACCCATCAAACGCGTGTTGTAGGGTGGAATGGCGCTTGTCTCCTCTCAGCTGCATGCCGGAGACACTGGAAGGTCGGGCAGGGATCTGGTGTCATGTCAGCTTGGCGCTTTCAGGAGATGCTGTTGCAATATGGCTGTTCACAAGATAACACCAGAAAAGCCAAAGCAAAACAACTCATAAAGTTAAGTTAAAGTTAAAAGGTTAGTGAGTCGGGCTTGTAATCAGAAGGTTGCTGGTTCGATGTAACGTGCTGCCCACTGCTCCGGGTGTGTGTTTACTCCTCACCAGTGATGGGTTAAAGGCAGAGGTCACATTTCGGGCACGAGTTACCATATCTGACAAACATGTCACTTTATTATTAAAGGACATTAATGGAAGTGTCGACAGACAGAGAGATATTTATTAGTCTTAATCTTGAAAACCTCTGATCTGGCCCCCTTAACCTGTTAAGATGAAGAGAATTTGTCCACTATATTGAATGTTTTCGTTCCTTTGTGACCAACTGTTTTTATTTTAAATGATCTTTCTGATAACTTAACAGACTTCAGAAACAAGTATTCTTAGCTGCCAAGAAAATAGTGGCAACAAGATGGAAGTCTCCATGTTCTCTTAGGTGACACTGGGTACTAATTTTTAGAGATGCAGTGTGTCTTGAATTGTCCGCTGTGCACATTCGGGGTGTAAGAGAGACTCACTCAACTTTAAGCCCAAACTTTGGAGAAGCTCAAAGTTTACAGATTTAAGGTTAGAAGATTCCTCTTTCCAAAAAAAACAGTCTTTTTTGTTCACTTTGTTTTTTTTGCTGATTATTTGTATACAGTTAGGATTGTATTTCTCTGGTTCATTGTTTGGGTTATAACTTGCTGTTTGCAAGCTGTCGTGGGCTTCTTTCAGTGCTGTTTTAAATGTCAAGACTTTTGCATGGATTCATATTTCTTTTACATAGTCTTTAGTATGTGTATTCTTGTATGTGTTTTTATGTGTAGTTTTGTGTATATTTTGCAGCACATTATGTCTGTTACTTGTTTAGTGTATTTCTGTCATTCACTCATTTTATTTTTATTATATTTCAGTTTTATTATATGTAATCATCTTTATTTCTTTTTCTTTTTTCACTGTTGTTTTTCTTATTGTTGTAAGGCCGAATGTTTGTCTTTATTTTGTATGTTTAGTGTTCAGTATTATTAATGTGGCAGATGGATGTGGCATCAGTCTGACAAATACAGCCAAACATTGTATGTCTATGTGTGTCTAAGCAAACATATTGCTAGTGGATTTTTCTTGAAGTATTTTTAATTGTCTTCACTTTGTAATGGAAAGTTTGAAGAGTGACATTTTAATTAATTGGTAATATTAATGTAATTGATAACATTATAAAACTCATATGTTGCGTCATCATTTATATATTCGGTCATATATTCACATCATATTATATATTCGGTCGATCTAAATAAGGTGATTAAATGAATTTAAGAATTGTATTAAAATAGATGTGAAATTGTCTCTGTAGTCCTCACAGCACACTGCTCCACAGTTTTAAATGTGATGGAAGTCTGCCCAGCTCTGAGCTTCTGACTCAGAAAACTCATTGCCATTACAGTGTGGCACAGGCGGCTTCTGTCTGTTCCAGCTCTCAATATAGTGTGTAAATAGATGCCATTACAATAGATGTATTTGCAATTGAAGAAAGAAAGGACAAAGAAGATACTTCCTGTTCTTGGCCTAAAATCAACAACCAAATTAACCTGTCCTGTTCATTTTTCTTCAGAACTGTTCAAAAGTGTTCACAAAGTAAAAAAGTTACTAGCCAGAACTTGTAATGAAGCTTCGGCCAAACTTACAGTATAATATAATGTTTAAAGTGTGAGGATGTATTTACTGCTGCACAGAGCAGGAAAGCACAGCACCTGGGCTGATGACATCACAGCAGATCTTTATATGCTTTTCATTCAGAAAAGTTGAGCGCTGACTGTGCTAGTCTGGCCTTGTTTTAACATCCATTTTGTACATAAATCAGCAATCATTAAAACATTTTTTAGAAATGTTCTAAAAACATTAGAACATTTCTGCATTTGGGAGACGCTTTTATCCAAAGCAACTTGCAGTACATTCAGGTTATATATTTTATCAGTATATGTGCTCCCCTGGGAATTGAACCCACAACCTTTGCGCTGCTAACGCAATGCTCTACTAACTGAGCTACAGGAACACATGATGCATATGGAACATGATGTATATTTACTGCAACTGTGATTGTGCGTAAACACATGGTACATCTACCACTCAGATGTGACATCTATACAGTGTGAGAACAGCTCCAGATACAAATGATTTATTTCAATAGATTATGAGAAGACATTTGTCTGCGTGTTGTGTTAAATTTACTCTCTATAGCTGTTTCAATTCAAGTTGAAAACATTGTAAAAAAAAAAATCAAATATTGAATTTGTCAACAAAGAAATGTAGTCTTCCCACAAAATCATCAAATCTGGAACATTTGGTACAAAATATCAATGAAAACAGAAGTTGTAGCTGCTGGTGCGTCTCTTGTTAAATACAGTGAGCTGGTTTACAGACAAAACTCATGTTTGTTTGTGATGTTCTGTATGGAAACAGAAGCATGTCAGGCAGTTTTAGGATGTAATTACAGCCGATCATTTTGATAAAAGGATTATTATTAACATTTTAGAGAATTTAGTCCCATCATGGGTTTTACATACAGCACTGTTGATCTCATTTTCATCCCAAAATTCAGATTAATTGTGTGGATGGAAAAACTGCTGCTGACTTTCATTTTATATTTTTATATTCTGTTATTCTCACACTCAGTCATTTTTATGCTCACAATATGTAAATATCTGCTTGTATTCTCTTTCTGATTCTGTTTTCTACGAACAGTGTTACTGTACACATTCTGTCAGAATGTGTTGAGTCGAAACACTGCTGTCATTCAGAACAAACACACATGTTAGGTTTCTATGCTTTGTGGGGTCTTTCCATAGACATAATGACTTTTATACGGTACAAAATACAAACAATCTAATACCTAACCCTGACAGAAAACTTTTGCATTTTTACATTTTCAAAAAAGTATCATTTACTATGTTTAATAATTAATATCCCTTGTGGGGTATGAGACTTTAACCATCCTTGTCAGGACATTTGGTCCCTACAATGGTAGAAAAACAATAACACACACACACACACACCAGAATAAAAATTCTCTCATCATTCACTCACTCTCATGTCATTCCCGATATTTATGATTTTACGATGATGATTACATCACATATATATGTAAACAGATCACATATATATGTAATCAGAGTGCTAAATTCAAATATGGCATCACGTCTCATTGGTCTTTGGGTGTCTTGTGACCCCCCCCCAACACACACACACACAGCAGAATCAGGGTTTCACACAGAGTGTTTATGAATAATAAATGATGCAGGATGGATTTCTTGCAGTCTGTCTTTCTCTCTGTCTGCCTGTGTTCAGATTCTGAGGCTGTGCACTTACACTGTTAGCAGGAGGGTGTAAGGGTGGGGAAGGGGGACTGAGAGTACACTGTGAGGTGCGGACATGAGGCCCTTAAAGATCCTAAAAAATTAAACATTTAAAGATCAACATGTGTCTTCTCCATGTTTCAGATGCATGTATCATTTCACAGACACTACAGAAACACTAAGTGAATAATGAGAATACAGTGTTATATTTCTGCTGTAATATCTTCTGTCTTACAGCAGCTGATGTGTAATGTAACACACACCTCTGTCTGTGTATGGGTTACATGTGTACTACTGTAGGAAACAATCATTCACTGGTGGCTTTGGCATTTAAGGAGAAAGACTAACATTAGAATGTTCATGTGTTTGTGGTGCAGTCTGGGATTGTGAGTCATGTGTGACGTACAGTTGAGTCACATGATGTTGTTTTATACAGACACCAGGAAAGTTATATCTGAAATAGTTCATATCACAATAATGACATGAAAGTCCGTTAAAATAATCTTACAGCAGTGATGATCCACGTGTGTCTATATGTAAGCATCGACATAAACAATTATGTCAATTACAAAATGTGTTGATTAGATTGAAATGCATTGACCCATCACACTGTTTATGTGCATATCTGATCTACTGTCATATTTCACACAAAACATGACTATAGAGCTCAAGCTAATGGCTAGTATGGCAAAGTCGCTTTTTACAGTTGTGTTTATGGAGCATTTTGTTCTTTACTGTTTTGTTTGTTATTTTGCACTTGACAGCTGCATAATATAACCGAACTGCTGCATGCACATTTTCAGGAATCACAGCTGCATTCTCCACAAAGCTGCGCTGAATAAATGCAACTGCACTGGACAGCGAGCTGTCTGCTGCATTATAATCTGAGAGCCAATCATAAGGGGTGGAGATTACACTCAGAGATGGTGAAATGAATGTGTTTATCTAAAGAAACATTTGAGGAGTCACACGTGTAAGCAGCTGCTGTCAGTCTCACACAGTGACTGTAAATACAGTCATCATATTACAACAGCTGTATTACTGATAGATGTCTTTGCCTTGTAAGACACTTGAATGGTTTAGGATGGGGTTTTTATTTGTAACTATTGTTTATGAGAAAATGTTTGACTAAAACATTGAATTATTTATGTTATAAGTTATGGTTCTTATTTATTTGTAGGTAATACAGAACAGAACAGTACAGAATTAATCAAGTAATCAGAAAGTAATATATTAATAATACAAATATTTGACAGATTATTTGATTGTAAAAATGATTAATCAATCATCAATAAAATCATTTGTTGCAGGTATAATAATGATGTACACAGTCCTGCGACCTCTCTGTCTCTGTCGCTGTTTCTCTCTTTCTCTGTCTGTCTCTCTCTCTTGCTCTTTCTTTCTCTGCTTGTCTCTCTGTGTTTCTCTCTCACCTGGTAAATGTTGGTAGTAGTTATGTGTCACACAGTGAAGTGTTTGGTGTCACTCTTGACTGTGTGACATATTCTTTGGTTTCGGTTTTCCCCTCTTTAGTTTGTCTGTTATTTATTCCTCAAAAGGGTTTTTGACTTTCTGTGAACAGAAGTTCACAGCATCAGCATCAGTGCAGAGAGAGAGAGAGAGAGAGAGCGAGAGAGCTCTGTTTCTGATGCTCCACAGTGAGTGTAGGTGTGTGTGTGATAGTGCTGGATGTTTCTCACACAGTTTCCTCATGATCTAAGTGTGTTAGAGCATTGATAGATTTTTCTGTTATAAGCTGTATGTACTGGTGATGTAATTAAGAGGCTGTTGCAGCTGCAGTGAGCAGGAAGCTGAATTTAAATCCCTCGACGGGTTTAGACACAGTATGTGTCTAGCTACTGTTTCACTGTGTAACAGCAGAGCCACACATGCACATTTATTGCTGAAGAATCATTGAGAGGAGTTCATCCTCACAGTGCTCAATATGACCGTGATCCATTCTTCTCAGAAACATGTGTGTTGTTTAAGGTGTGTGTGTGTCATTAATGATGCAGCTGTGATTTATTCAACAATCAGGTGATCTGCTCCGTGTGGTGAACACCAGCTTCTTGTGTTCCACTGAAATCATCGAGAGTCATCGTCTCAATACTGTCCAGCATTTAAAAAAAGATTTGTCCAAACACTTGTGTAAAGACTAAATATTTATAGAATAATAATATGAATATAATATGCATATTATTTATACAGGGATTATTTTATTATGAATGTATTAAAAGTTGAATGTTGTGTGTCAGGCAAGCAGCTGTCATTGAGATGCAGAGGGATGTAATGGATACAGCAGATTTCTGCAGATATTAACTTTCCTGCTTGTGTCTATTACAGTGAAAGAATCAGGGAATCAATACAGCTTTGCTGTCTGAACCGAACATGTTGGGTTATTAAAGCAGGACTGTGTGTGCTACTGTGTGTGTTTGTTGTGCTGCTCTGTGTTTGGGTGTGTGTTTATATGCGTGTGTGTGTGTGTCTGCATGTGTATGTGTTTGTGTGTTTATGTATTTGTGTGTGTGTTTGGTCAGTAGAGCACGAGGCATGTTTTCCTTCTTTTAAACCTTTATAGAGTGTGTCAATACATCTACACAAACTGCTGTAACTTTGGTCTTTATAAAGCACACTATTAAATTGTGTGTATATTAGTTGCATGTTTAACATGTAGATGACTTCATGCTAATGTGTGTTAGATTTGAGATAGGGCTGTAAATCTATGCACTCAGTAAGAGTACAGTGGAATTGTGAACAGTTGTGTAAATATTGATCTGTTTCTTACTGTAGTATAACATACAACACACTGACAGTCTGATGAAAGTGACTGAAATAAAGCTGAAACTCACTGTTTACTGTTACTACAGCAGCTGAACTTAAAGGGTCAAAAAGTGCAACATAACTAATGAATGAACTGTTAATTCAACTCAAATTCATATTTTTGATGTAATGACATTAATGTTCATATTGTTAAGAGAACGTTAATTTGCTTCCATTGACATAAAATCTGCTTGAATTATAAAAACTAAAATCAAACATACTAATATTCTACGTATATTTTTATACGTAGAATATTAGTACCATTTTTAAAATAGACCGCTGGAAGGTTGCTGGTTCGATTCCAATGCTGGCAGGTAGCAACTGATATTCCCTTGAGCAAGACACCTAACCCCTGATAGCTCCCTGGGTGCAGCAGTGTGTGTGTGTGTGTGTGTGTGTGTGTGCGTTCACGCTTCACTAGTGATGGCTTAAAATGGGTCACATTTCAGGTATGGGTTAAAATACTGTCACTTTCATTTCATAAAAAACTCTTTAATCTGCATGTCTCACTCTGGTGTTTCTCTCAGAAAGCACTTTTTAACTATCCTCAGAAACCTGAGCATGTAGATGCTTCAGGAGTTTGATGGAAACAGAATAATATCTTAATTTCTGGCTCAACTAGCGCTCTACATTTGTTTGTCATCTATATACTCTGTCATACAGAATCCACAATACATTTCCTGTTTAAGTTCAAACAAAACATAACCAAAGACCCTGTTTCGTTTTGATAAGACGGTAATTAACATCCTTGTTTTTTAATTTCATGATTATTTTACCTCTATAATTTTGTCTTTATCTCTCTCTCTCTCTCTCTCTGCTGGCTCATTGTAATGTGATCGTGCTGACTGTAAACTTTGCACACTTCACTCTACTGTCCTCATGTCTGGGTGGAAGGATGGATTTTAGGATCTGATCTAGGATCTGTATTGTGGCACACTAACATAAAGTTGTGCTTTTCATGCAAGTGTTTGTGTCTATCTAAACTCTTTATCCTCTTTATTGAGTGTCTGATTCATTCACAGCTTCATTAGCTCGACCCTTTGAAACGCTGGTGATACTGAGTGTTGCAGTTTCATTTCAACACTTGTTCTGTCTGTGTGCTTTGATTTGTAGTCTGATGTTTAATTTAGATCCTGCTGCTGTGTTTTTGCAGTTTTGAAAGAGATCAGTAAAGAGGGAATCGAGGTTTTCCTGACAGTGGAGTTGTATCTAGCATCTTAATTTGTTTGTGTTTGTAGAAATGAGGTCATTCCCAAAGAGTTTTCATGATTTTACAACTATGAATATGAAGAGCAAACAAAATGCAAAGCTGCAGAATGGACTTCTGAGTTTCTCTCTCTTCTTATTGTAGAAATATAGGTATCAAGATGAAGAGACTCCGCCCCTGGAGCATAGCCCCGCCCACCTGGCTCACAGTAAAAGCGCAGAGATGCTTCACATGAGCGATAAGAACCTGGCMACCATGGATTCCATGCACAGTTACGCACCCCACACACACATCTCACCTATAAAGGTATGAATACACACACACGTTTGTTTCTTTGTCACTCAGCATGATGTCCTGTGTAACTGCAGTTTGTTTTATCACTGGAAATCACTGCTTTACTGCACTGTGTTTGTCCAGGCCAGTCTTACACACTTCTCTGTGTCTCTCTCTATCTGTCTCTCTGTCTGACCTCTGTTCATTTCCTGCTTTCTTCATTTTCTCTGCAGGCTACAGTAGGTGTGTGTGTGTGTGTGTGTGTGTGAGTCATGTTGTGTGTGTTCAGGGTCCACAGGAGTTCTGCTCACCTGTGCCGTGTGTAGACACATCAAATGTGTTCAAACACTCTTTTTCTGTTTTTCTGTTTCTGCAGCCTCTACTGACTCTTTGCAGCACATTGAACACACGCACACACATACACACACCCACACACACTGAGTTTATTTGGAATGGCATACTACTACATTTGCCAAAATGCAGCATACAGCCATAGCACACTGTGTGTGATATTGTATCCCATAATGCAGTGTGAATTTCCTCTCTTGAACTTCCATTTGCTTTAATTATTTATTACACAGATTTATATGAATATAAATGTGAAATAACCTAATTTATTTAGATGATAACTGGATGTCACTCTAAATGACACTAAATGACACTGCATTCAAACTCCTGCCCTGAAACAGGATCCATGACTTTGTCATTGCTGGCTCAATACTACAGAACATTCACAAAAGAAAAGCAGAATTGAATTAAGCGTTCATGTAGTGAGTCATGTGAACAGTTCAGCTGTTCACATCTGTCTCATATGCGGTTTTCTTTTAATAGTAGCAGCGTACAGTAAATACTACACAGTAATGCTGTAAGCAGTATGCTAGTGCTCCCTTATAACCTCTATACTAGTGTACCATACTCCTGAATACTGAAGATCTGTGTGATGTCATCACAGATGTCAGCACTAAGTCATTGTGCCTTTTCCAGCCATGATCAGCAGAACTGTATTGAAGAGATGTTATTTTGCTAATGGCAGCAGTGATTCATGTAATGATGAGGGGAATTACCGGCTGTGTGTAGATTTCAGCACATTCAGGTGTAAGATTACAAGTGTCTGCTGTTCATTTCTGAGACGTCTAAAGAAACAGTTTTTGAGTATTAATCAGATGGAAAATATCACATCACCTGAACACTAATGCACAATACACATACAGTATATTTGAACAGTATTTATAGTCACTCAATGAATAATTTAATGCCATTTGACCCCTGGAATCATATCAATTTACCCAGTGTGTGTTACCTTTGAAGAATGACACACACACACACACACACACTGTATGTACAGTATGTCCACTCTGGGCAGCTCTGGGCAGCATGTCTGATCTGCTTTAGCATGACTCTCATTTACATGCTTGTGTTTAGCTCTGTTCTGTGTGTCAAGGGTGTTTGCCTCAATATGAAGGTCGGTATGAAAACAACTCCTCCCCACTTTGCTTTCTCTCTCTCTCTGTGGTACCATCTGTCTTCATGTGAAACATGCCTGTGAAACACAGCACACACATATATACACATACATGCACATATAGTTTCCCTTTGGTTACTTGTAGTGTTTAATAGTGAATCTACGGTACCTGCAGGTCACAATGAATCTCATTATCACAATATTTGTGGGGCCTATCAAATTTAAATTTGCTGAAGTTATTTTGGTGCAATTCACATTATAATTGTTAAAAAATACACTCAAATGTAACTGGTGTGTACAGTAGATTGAGATCCAGATTCAAATGAACATACGCTGAGAATTGTGTATTGAAGAACTGAAGGTGCAGTGCACTGGATACTGTTGAATAACTGCAATATAATTGTAGTAATTATAATTATTAACAGGCTCAATATATTAGATTTTAATTTTCAGCTGTAGCTGTACTTCAGGCAGTGGACTCAAGATTTGTGTCTAGTTTTGTGAAATTGAAAACATTTTTTAAGATAAACTATGTGGATGTTTAACATTGTGTAATTTTTGGCTTGTCCTAGTTGTAGGAGTTTACATGTGTGTGTGTGTGTTGTGCTCTTCACATGCTGTGCACTTTATATCACACACACACACACACACACACACACAGTATGAATCAGTTTCATGTGTAATCATAAGACACATCAGATTTACTGGCCTTCCGCCTTTTTTATCTCTCACTCTGTTCTCATAATAATTCACTGCCACATCTGTATCATTTACACTGCAGTTCTGCACACTGTACATTACTGCTGAACGGTCGCTGAGCTGCTTTGGAACGATTCGGATKAACAGAAATGAATCTGACTTACAGCTTCATGTTTGCTAATGAGGTTTAAACCAGAGACCTCATTAAAATATCTTCACATTAAGAGCGTCATACTTGCGAGCTGTGAGTCAGATGTCATGAAACTAGCCCGCTCGGCTGGATAGACATATTTCTGTGGAGAGCTTTCATGCAGCTCTCATGTAGATTTGGGTCAGACATCGGTTTGGGTTTAGAAGGAGCTCAAAATGGTGAGCTATGATCCTTCAGCTGCAGGTAATATGTATACTTTACTGTTTTTGGAAACACCTCATGTGGTATATATTAGGGATCTGACACCCGTCATATATGTAAAGGGTTTGTCATGTTGAGCACACTTCCTGAAGCCATTAAATCACACAACAGTCAAACTGAACAACATCGCCATCTGCTGTTGAGACACAGAACAGCGGCTGTGTTTCAGCACATCTGCAGGTAGGATTAATGGTGTTGTTCGTCTCTAGAGGTTGTTTCTCTCAGACACACTGACTGATCTTACATTATTAGTCTCACTTTTATTAGATGACTATGGATGCAGTTTACCTACTGTGTACATGTGTGTTGGTAAACTGTACTTACATGTAAAGAATCAGCACTCAATACAGTTTTAAATGTATCCCTAACCATGAACATAAACCTTCCAGGAACAACACACACATACACGATACGTACAATTTATTAAATGTTTTCTCATAAGTACAGAGTGTTTAAAGACACCTAATATAAAGTGGAACTAATTTCTGATTGAAATTGGATAAAACTGAAAGTAATTCACATTTGTGTTCTGTAAATGAGTGTGATACTTTGGATGTATCATGTAATGGACAGAATCATCAGACAGCAGATGAAATGCATCTATGTGTCATTATGAACTGTGATGGATCAGTGTGTCATCACACCGCTGTGTTAATCTCTGATGCTGATTTTTT